>JAECUM010094232.1:0-44581 GCA_016617855.1 Megalonaias nervosa | reverse complement strand
AACCTGGATTCATTTAGAACTGTTTAGTGATAGGACTTATATTTTTCAATTCTAGGATTAAATTTTGGATTATATTCACAAACCGCAAGTCCTATTTCATATTTTTACATTGTTTTCTAGGGAAATACATTATTTTGTTAAAATTTACAAAGCTTGTTGACTTCGCTCTTTTCTTTTGTTACTTTTGTACGAGCCTACACGTAACAAAATAAATTGTTGTTGTTGTTATTATTATTATTATTGTTGTTGTTGTTGTTGTTGTTGTTTTGAAAAATAGTTATACTACTGTATGACTTCAGTTGTTATCATAATACTTATGACGTGTGGTAGATAACAAAGTAAACTGTTCAAATAGTGTTGTACCGTAAGTACCCGTTCAGGATTTGAAGTGGCTTTGTTAGTCCGGCCTAGGTCAATATAATGGCTTTACTATTCCAGCCTAGGTCAATATAATGGTTTTACTATTCCAGCCTAGGTCAATATAATGGTTTTACTATTCCAGCCTAGGTCAATATAATGGCTTTACTATTCCAGCCTAGGTCAATATAATGGTTTTACTATTCCAGCCTAGGTCAATATAATGGCTTTACTTTTTCAGCCTACGTCAATACAATGTAAAATACATTGTCTCTGAATAATCCTGCTTTCATTTTTAAAACAAAACGAAAGGTAAAGACGAGAAGAATATAAAACGAGAATTACTGTCATATATATTTTCTTTGAACACTAGTACGTTCTATATGATATATTATATTTCATACTCATGTTACGTGTAGGCTCGTACAATAATAACAAGAGAAAAGAGTGAAGTCAACAAGCTTTGTATATTTTAACAAAATAATTTATTTCCCTAGAAAACAATGTAAAAATTGGAAAATAGGACTTACGGTTTGTGAATATAATCCAAAATTTAATCCTAAGAATGAAAAATACAAGTCCTATCACTAAATAGTTCTATTAGAATCCAGGTTCGAATCTCGACGACGTTCCAATATGGAAGGAGATGACGTCAGATATGGTCCTTGTACAAAATAGCAACAATTCCTCAATTGAATCACAGTTTATGTTTCCGAATAATTCCAGAATAAATTTCCACTGAATTTCTTTCTCCCAGAATTTATAAAACAGTACACTCGTTTGGTTTTCTAGAGAATAAATTATTAAATTCCAAAAACAAATGAACTTCAATAACAATCTGGTTTCAACAATAAAAACCTACCCAGCCTTCAAGGTTTCCAAGATACATCTGACTGATAAGCGCTCAGGAAGGGTATTATATCCACCCGAATCATCATCCCGTTCTCACGAGATAGATCACGTGGTCTAACAACGCAATAGGAAAAATGTAATTTGTCACGTATGCAAGAATAGCCCTATCTAAGTACCAGATTCTCACTCTGAAATAAATTTAAAAATAAAACATTGTTTATTCAGACTAAACGAAATGACCTTGGCAATAGCCAATCGTTTTCGCGTAGTGCTTACACCGCGAACCAAGGTGAACTAAAAATATTGCTCATGTAACACCTTTTACGTCTGAGATAAACAACATTGCTAAAAGAAAATATCAAATCCCGTGAAAATAATCATTACAATAAAATGTAATGAAACAAAAATAAAAAGAATTTTAAAACTAACACACACGCAATTTAATTACATATACGTAACACTCAGTATAAAACAGTATTAAAACTAACATAACATTTTATATTTTGCGTTTCCGTGTAACATACTAATTTTATATTTTGCATACCTTATAAACCCATACTTATAAGACAAAGTTGAAAACCAGTCAGTCGCTCGTACGTGTTAGGTATGGTATGCTACATGGGAGTTATGATTAGTCCAATAGGTGGAATCTAATTATATAGCTATATTAAATAATATCTAATAAAAGTTCTTATGATGTACTGTATAGTCTCGTTGTTTAGCCAATTAGCATAGACAGGTTTAGCGTGACCGTTTAATTGTAGTGCAAGGTAGTTTTCTGTGTGTAACAGTTGATCAGTCAGATCTCAAGAGGGGAATATGATTTCTCTACGGCACTCGAGTGAAGAAAAGGTGCAACCCCTCACATCTATAACAGTGTTGCCTCGGTTTCAAACGCCCCGTCATTGCTTGCAAATTCTTGAGAAGTTTTATACTGAATAGCTCATATGCATTAGCTCGTGCATTTTCAGCCAGTCATTTTTTCCTGGAAGGCTTAAAAATTAACCACAAAGACTACATATGCATTTCCAAATACTGGTGGTAAATGGCACATAGAGTAAAGTTATTCTGCACTCACCAAAATCTAGGATGAGATTGACAAGATTCCATCGTTGCCTAAGACAACCATTACATTATTTAATAAGGTCTTCTGAACACTTTTTGAGGTATAGGTTCTGAGAACAGTGCCATTGCAAGAAACAAATTTGTATATGTTGCTCAGGTAAGAAAGTTTGCATTTAGCGGGACAGAAAAAGTCCAAACTTTGTGGCAAACAAGTTTTCAAAAACAAAAAAAAAATTAGTACATCCTGTAAATTATTCCCAATATAACATTCCAACTATGACGCGTAACTAACCTGTCTTCTGTTGATTACAACACATTGTGCAAATCAGAGCTAAGAGTCAATATTGTTAGTGTAGCCAGAGTGAGAACTGTAAGTATGTGTGTGAGCTGCCACTGCAATCCGGAAATAGCACTGGCATAACAGAAGTGTCGCCTCAACAATCCGGAAAAAGAATTGGCATGACAGAAGTGTCGCCTCAACTGTCCGGAAAAAGAATTGGCATGACAGAAGTGTCGCCTCAACAATCCGGAAAAAGAATTGGCATGACAGAAGTGTCGCCTCAACTGTCCGGATATGGGATTGGCATCAGAAGACTGTAAAGGAAATGACTTTAAATATTTGCCTTGCTATAAAAGAAAAGGTATGCTTCCTTTCTGGGATAGCGATTTAAGGTAGAGGGGAAAATATTTGTTGTGATTTCTGTTTTCTTTCTTTTTAAAAAAGATGAAATCGCGAAGTTGTCTATATGAATGCCAAACTTACATGTTTCTCATTCAGTCTCAATGTTCTAGTGATATTGGATCTAAATATAAATTGTAAAAAGGAAAATATATGCTCACCACTTGTATTAAAATATTTGGGATTAATATAAATCTCTCATCAATTGTAAACTTTTAAAATAAATTAAATGTTAGGGTTAGTCTACATAAGACTATGCTGAAAAATATTGACATTGTTGTAGTTGTAAAGGCCTTATAGAAACTACGATCATAATTCCATGGAAGACATGGTTGTAAAATGACTTAAACTTTATTCCCTCTCCCACTATTGCCAACTTACTCAATCTCTCGCTGTTTTGTATGCTCTAATGGTTCGCGGAAAGGTTGCAGATCAATGGAGAACTTGAACTTTGCTTGAAACAAAACAGGTTCATCCTGCACATAAGTAAAGAAAAGATTATTGATACTAAAATATGAGTTGTAAGCTTATTCTTGCAGAAAAAAATATTAATTATTATAAAGTTCTATTTTATATGTGGCGCTGTAATACAAAGCGCTTTGCAATAGTTAGCTAACGGCACAATCAACATTAGGAAAGATATTATGTGGTCCGCCTTCGGCAATCATTGGGTGGTCCGCAGATACACCCCACGATGTTTAAGTGATCCGAGCAAAATAATAAAAAAGATGAGAACCACTGCTCTAGTGATTTCAAAAGAGGCCTGAATGCCTACAGCAATATTCAAGGAAATGAAATTCTTCCTCAACTGCGCATAGACTCTGCAGACAAAAGATCAGACTCGTCTTTTCTTTTCTTTTTTAAATTATATACAAATTTGGTATTAAATTTAATTTTATCTGTCATAACAATCTGTTTGCACAAGAAAGTAAACTCTCATGACTTGATTTATATATAAAATCAATGAAAATTATTGACAGAATTCTAAAAGAGAATAAAAGCAACATACAACATTAGCAACATACAACATACAACATTAGCAACATACAACATACAACATTAGTGGAGTTCTAAAGCTAGATTAGATATCATTCTAGATACGTAATAAAAACTATGAGAAAATAGACAAATTCACTCACATGACATTTTGGTGCAAATGATTTTAATACCCTTTAAAATAACATAAAATGCGAAATTATTCCAATAAACATTATGATAAAATCATTAACAAGTGAATGTTTAGGAATTTCCATTTATTGAAAGGTAAGACGAAAAATCCTACGGTATACATTGTACAGAAATTGTCTGACTTGTGTCAGCACTCATCCTTCCCCAATAATGCCGGAAAAGTCACATCTTGCTTCCATAACATGTGATAAGTGCTAAAAACGCCAAGATTCTTTGTTTGATACCAATCTGAAGAAGACTTGATGAATAGAATGTTCATTTTGTACTTGTACAAAACTTCAGTCAAATAACATGGTTTTAATCAAAATCTGTATACAAATTCGTCAACAAACTTGAATAGTACCACCCTACCATTAAAGCCACAAGTGTATATTTGAACATCAAAGGCAACATTAATGTGTGTTGAGAGGGTATTACGTAGCTTCGTATCAGACTGATGCGTAGGTAAGCACACCATCCTCTTGTGGGTAGAATCTACACAAACAGCCCCACTGAGAATGGGATGTAGACGGGATAAAATGAACAAAAAAAAAACGATAAATGCTTGAAATCTGTACAGAGAAGCCTTATTACAGATGATAAGAATAATTTCAGTTTTGTAATGTATGTATATATTTCAACTGGTACTGTGTGTATACATTTCAATTAATAATGTGTGTATATATTTCAACTGGTTGTGTGTGTATACATTTCAATTAATAATGTGTGTATATATTTCATTGCTAATGTGTGTGTATACATTTCAGTTAATAATGTGTGTATATATTTCATTGCTAATGTGTGTGTGTATACATTTCAATTAATAATGTGTGTATATATTTCATTGCTAATGTGTGTGTGTGTGTGTGTGTGTGTGTGTGTGTGTGTGTGTGTGTGTGCATTTCGACAAAAGGCTGGTGATGATGCTGGAAATTCAAGCAGAAAAGAATCTAAATAGGCTGTAGAAAGTCTACTCAGCATTCAGAATATATGTTGTCGATCATTAACATCTTTATCTTTTTATCCCGCCAATATCTTATTTCCCTTTGAACATGTAACACAGTATATATAAGTAATACATATACTGTGAGTTTACATTGATATAAAAATTTCGACCTACAGCTCAAAATAGAACAAGTGGTAATACTGGTGGCAGCGTTTGATGAGTAATAACATTACAAGTAAAGCCTTGACGGCTACCTAATATTTAGTTTCAGCGTTTGATGAGTAATAACATCACAAGCAAAGCCTTGACGGCTACCTAATACTTAGTGTCAGCGTTTGATGAGTAATAACATCACAAGCAAAGCCTTGACGGGTACCTAATACTTAGTGTCAGCGTTTGATGAGTAATAACATCACAAGTAAAGCCTTGACGGCTACCTAATATTTAGTTTCAGCGTTTGATGAGTAATAACATCACAAGCAAAGCCTTGACGGCTACCTAATACTTAGTGTCAGCGTTTGATGAGTAATAACATCACAAGCAAAGCCTTGACGGGTACCTAAGACTTAGTGTCAGCATTTGATGAGTAATAACATCACAAGTAAAGCCTTGACGGATAACTAATACTTAGTTTCAGCGTTTGATGAGCAATAACATCACAAGCAAAGCCTTGACGGGTACCTAATACTTAGTTTCAGTGTTTGATGAGTAATAACATCACAAGTAAAGCCTTGACGGATAACTAATACTTAGTTTCAGCGTTTGATGAGTAATAACATCACAAGTAAAGCCTTGACGGATAACTAATACTTAGTTTCAGCGTTTGATGAGTAATAACATCACAAGTAAAGCCTTGACGGGTACCTAATACTTAGTTTCAGCGTTTGATGAGTAATAACATCACAAGCGGGTACCTAATACTTAGTGTCAGCGTTTGATGAGTAATAACATCACAAGCAAAGCCTTGACGGATAACTAATACTTAGTTTCAGCGTTTGATGAGTAATAACATCACAAGTAAAGCCTTGACGGGTACCTAACACTTAGTTTCAGCGTTTGATGAGTAATAACAGCACAAGCGGGTACCTAATACTTAGTGTCAGCGTTTGATGAATAATAACGTTACAAGTAAAGCTTTGATGGGTACCTAGTACTTAGTTTCAGCGTTTGATGAGTAATAACATCACAAGTAAAGCCTTGACGTGTAACTAATACTTAGTTTCAGCGTTTACTTGAGATTATAAAAAAAAATCAATTCCACTGATAAGTTAAATGAACTTTAAACCTTAAATTTATCTGGCATTGAACTGATAGTAAGAACAGTCATGGTCTTGAAAACATAAGCCAGTCAACTACGATTGCTAACAATAAGTCCACCTTTCTAACAGACTGCTAAACAAATTTAGGTCGATCCGTATTACACATGGTGCACTTTTTGGAGGTGGGGGTAATTTCTTGATTCTATTTTACTTAATTTCCTTTATTTTCAAAATGTAAACATGCATGGAATCTCTTCACACTAAAGTAGTAGTCATAAGGGACTATATGGGAGTAATGAGACTTAACAATACGGATACCATTATACATTCTAGTGGGAGTTTAACATTACTGTTGGGCTACAATAGACTCGAATGAGAAAGTCACATTACGTTTGAATCACTATAGACGCTAGTGTAAATTAACATTCGACCTAATCAAAGACAACAACCATTCTGAAATTAGTTAACATTTTGTAGTCTGCTTAACACTGATACATTTTGTCAAAATTAAGGTTAGAATTTATGAATTTGCCGTAATGTTTATATGTGGCTTGACTCAGTGTTACTGAAAGAGAGAGAATGGAAATATGCAAAGAAAACCCGATAGACCATGCTTTTTTTTCAAAATCAACATTTAAATGTGCCCACTTCGCTAATTCCTTTGCTTATAAATAAGGAAATTGAGGATTAGAATAGTCCCTTTTCTTCATATATAATGTGTAAGTTCTCATTGGGATAAAAGTTAATGCATAAAACAATATGCAATGTACAACGCACTACAAACATGCATTTGTGAGTATAGAGGGTTGACAATGTTGTTTAGTTTTATGACTGTTATTAAGGAAACTGCTTTCAAAACAAGTCAATAACTACGCTAGAGAGTGTGCAATATAAGAAAAGACACAGTATGGCCTACGCTGATGAATCGGATCCTTGTAATCTAAGTCAACTGAAATGGATTCAAATAGAATTTCTTCTCATAACGTCCCATAAGAATCAGACGTTCAAAAAAGAGACATCTATACTGCGTTTTCCGGGTAAAAGAATATCGATCGGAAGCTCGAACAGCTTGCTTTTAGACAAAGGGATTCATCTTTTTCATGAACCATTGGATTCCACGGGGCCGTGTACAAACTGTACATGAGGAGATAGTGAAGTTCTCGGAAATAACATTATGTCGATAGTTCTGGTACAAATATCTGGCCATCCCAAGCGACTTCTATCTCGGAGACGTTGTAGTTAAGGAACTGTTAAGGCGTCTGCTCAATAACTTCGTTAAGACTGCATTAATGACGATACCAGTGTACAAATGTGCAAGTAACCGAACCGGGAACACATCATCACGAACTCCCCTACACTTAGTCGAATATTTAAGATAGGGGAGGGTGAATATTTGGGACAGGCGATAGTCTTTCAAGAGACGAAGACAAACAACGAAAAATACACGAATAATATTGGATTTTTTGACATATAACGCTAATAATGCACACACTCACACATTCCCATTAACACTACCTCTCGTGAGGATAAATTTTAAATAAAACAAAATACACATAAATTGATTCAAGTCTTTATATTCAGCTCTCTTAATTGTACAGTTCTATCGTTGCACTATATTTGGAACTCGCCAAAGTAAATATTTCCACTCGTATCCGCCCAGCTAACACACAACGTTTTCACAACGTTGCTGTATGGTTGTATTTTGGTTACGTGGGAAAATAACGTTTTGGCAACGTTGATAAAACGTCACACATGAACATGATCTTAAGTAGTACTCTGATCTAAAAGATATAGTAAATTACAAATGGTATGTATATACATTGATCCTAATAGAATGGACAATAAATAATATAATTGTTACAAAGGTAAGATATAACGTGTTTACAATGTTGTACCAATGTTGTAGTTAACTTTACAGTGTCAGGGGGAACAATCATAGTTTCGTAGTTTATTCATTTTTATTTTCAAAACCAATGACTATAAGAAGGTTGTAACTTTTGTAGGAAAATATTTTACTCGTCGGCTTTTTTCGATTACAAACATGAGGTACTGTTATTGCCTTGACAATATTCTACGTATCTACGATTCGAAGTCTAGCTCATCCTGTACGGACCGAATCGCAGTTGTGGCAGATACATATCTCCTGTTTCCAGCTATTTTGAACTACCAAGGTATGAACTTTAAATAGTTAATGTAAATTTGCATTTTTAGTTGCAAAAAATAACGTTTATTTATTGGTTGATGTCTGTTGATGCAATCATGCACATGTAAACTGCTACGAGCTAGGCGCGAGACAATGCCATGGCTGCAATCGCGTTTTCACACAAAGAAAATGGGACTATCGGCCAACATGTTCGACTTATGAAATGACCTAAATGTTTGGCATATTTCTGTGACTTTTATCCGACTCGTATTAAGTAAATTATATTGTTACACTGGTACATTTTTGGAAAGAAAAATATCGAGGATAGGATAGGTTACCGTGGTAAAATGCCTTCCGTTAGGCTAACATTTCGAATCACGCGCGCTTAGGTCAAGAGCGTAAGATTTATCGTTCTTGACCAAAACATTTTTTTTTTTAAACAATTTAGCAAGTAATACAAATATAAATCAATCACAAGTGAAATTTAAATGAATTTATGTTAAGACATATGTATACATATGCTGATATACATAGATGTGAAGAAATAAAATGCATATTAAAGGTAATTAAATTTTGATAATTACTGACATGAATTACAGTTGTAAATAATCTAATAGTGGCATGTTTTCAGTGATAATGTACATGAGCTTTTTGCGATTAATAAACACAGCACATATGAATAACATCTGTCATCAGCTCTGCAGTATATTTACTAATTCATAAGTCGGAAGAACTTGTTTAAATTGGAAATTGATGGGTCTAGGTCAGTTGTGTGATTGGGGATTTGACTTAAATATAATCTTTTATTTCATTTATTACTCTCTAAATATGAGTAAGTCAATTATACACTGTATTCATGAATATAATTCTAATCTAAGGTAGTATAACTGTTTTGTGTTACAAAATGTTGGGTAATTTGTGGCAGTAAAATAAAAATGCATTTTGCAGCATTTCAAAACATTTGTTCAGTGCACATCAGACTCGTCACTTCAGTTGATAATAGTCTTGTCATCTTGTAGACATTATAAATGTTAGTGTTCAATACTAACGTCATATACATTGAGTCAACACCAAAATTTGTTTGGAAATGGAAGATTATGACATGAAAGCATAAGTTTTTGTTGCTCAGACACTTATTTCTGAACATTGTGAGATGTGTAATTAGTTAAATTATAGGTCATAAAACATACTGTACAAAACTTGTGCATGTAAACAATATTTACAATGGATTCTTTTTTCATTGATGTGTCTACTCTGTTCATGATTCCATTGGGTTTTTTATTTTCCTTTCTTAGGTATACCAGTGTCCCCTCTAAGTCTGACGCCAAAACCATCTACATTGAATGCAACTTTACAGATACCAGTAGTGAAACAACACGTCCAGGGAGTAAAAAAATACAGGATTCCAGTGACAAAAGTTTTTTTTTTTTTTCAAATAAATTGTACAAAAAGCATGTATTTCATTTCGTAAATAGTTTTCATTGTTAAACCTGTTCACTGTACAGATCTTTACAAGGAGTTATTAGCAATGATTTTGATCTTTCAAAACAGATGCTTATAGTATCATAAATCTCTTACAGATTTCCAGCTCAGTGTACTTATGAAGCTGGACACAATTATCGAGAATCAGCAGGAGCAGCTGGCCCTCCTAAGGAAAGTTTTAGTTAACACACAAGGCCCAGACACAGAATGTACAGAAGAAATTCTTGCAATACCATGTGATTCAGTGGAGGAACTAGAGGGCCTTTGCCAGAGGATGGAGGAGAATCCAGAACTCTCTAAGAAGATGGTAATTTGGGGCCTTATTTTCTCAGATAAAACTGTTATCATGTCTATAACCTTTATTTACTGTTGTGAACCTCAATATGCATCCTACAAGTGCTGGGGCACCTGCAGAATTATTTTCAAGGGGTGGGGGGAGAACATGTAGTGGTCAGCTATTAAGTTTTACGGATGTAGGCCAAAACATGTTTAGAGATGAACATGTACAGGTGTTTTACTCCATATACACTAGTACATATTTTTTTGGCTATTTTAATTCAATCTTAGAGTGAATGTCATTTATGAAGTTAAATGATTCACGGTGGTTAATTTGTTTTATAATTGCTTTTAGTACATTGTGTTGCATAGTTGGTGTTGCCAAACTGTTTCAGGTTTGAGCAAACAAATTTGCATGCAAAACCCATGTAAAAAAAAAAAAAAATAAAAAAAAAATAAAAATACATTAAAGCATATTTTGTCACATTATTATTATTATTATTATTATTATTATTATTATTATTATTTTCAGATATAGTACCTGAGCTCCCTTGATGGGTATAATATTGGGGATAGTGTCTGCAGGATGATGAAAAAAAAAGACTGGTCAGAGTATAGCCTAAAGGGACGTAAAGGGAAAATCCATTTCAAGAGCTTCTGATATGCCGGGTTTTGATAAATAGGTATGACTTGATTTCAGTTGTCTGTTTTTCATGTGACTTGCCAGAGATTTGTAAATGAATGGATAAAGTACAACATGTTTCTTCACACACATACTACAATTACTTGTATATGAAATAACTTGAGACCACATTTCAAAGTATGTTTTATAAATACTCCATTGATTATTGCTGGCATTTAGAACAAAGCAATGCATCCTTTGTTGTGAAACTTATTTTAAAACATTGTGTTACTCTTGCAGAAGCCTGCTTGAAAGATAATGGCAAAGCAAAAGCAAATGAAATTGAAGAGGCCATATAGGAGACCCTCAAATATGCACCCAACCAACGCGGAGGGATAAAATACAAGGTTAGCCATTTGACTCTTATTTCATCAATACTGGATTCAATCTTGTCTTTCAAAGCATTGTATTTGTAAAGCGGATGCATTTCTAAATTGCAAACAAAATCAGCTTATTGTAGTTCCCAGGACTGTCAAATCTGGAGTACAGCTAACTACATAGTACATCCATCTTGTCTGATCAGGCAAGTGCTTCCACTTGGAATTTTTATTCACATGAAATATCTGGACAAAATAAATTCATCTTTGCGTAAATAGATTTCACCATCCACTTGCCTGAAATGACAAGTGCAGAGTTACCTTGTAACTTGGCTTAACAATATTAAGGGAAGCACAAGTGCAGTGAAGAAAGTTTCATACATTTTCATAAGGGGTTGTCCATAAAGGACGTACGGAGATAATACCTGTTTTCCTAAACCCCTCTCTTCCCATGGCCGCTTTTGTCCGCATGTGGTTTACACCTCACCCCACCCCCTATGGCTGCGGACGTTCCCATCTAGCATTATACACTGCTCTATGGTTTTGGTAGCAAATACATACGCCGCGCAGCAGCTGCAGTTTCAAAATTCCGCGCACACAAGAAAAATATTAGAGGGAACGTTGGTAGTGGTGGCTACTGCAGCCAGCTGCCTGCTTCAAGGAAGGCTGGCACTAGCTCTGCAGTCGCATGGTCAGCCAGGGTCTTCATCACAGGTCAGGCATTGTATTGTCTGAATTGAGAGCGTTATACAGGCTGCGGTACATTGGCTATTTGTATACTCGCTCAGGTCAACAAGGCTGATATGTGGGCCATATAATCAACATCAGACACTGGAAGCCAGACCTATGTATTAATGCCAACCCATTCATGTATATTCTGTGGCACGAATCGTACAAATTGAAATTAACAAATAATTTATACTTAAGGATCACCCATAAAGGACGTCAACAAAACATACTGGAATACAAGCAGTAGGTCTAAAGCAGCTGTTGAACACAGAATATCATAACAAAAAATACTAGCTTGCGGACGTCCCCAATGTCCTTTACACCTCCTCACCCCCCTTGTCCGCAGTTGTCCGCATTTGACCAACCCCCTATCTGTACAGACATCCTTTATGGATAATCCTTAACGCTAGTTAATGTGACTTTTAAATATGTAAGCAGTGCTGAGATGATATTTGGCTTTGTTTAAGCATTAAAATTATTTTTTTAATTTGCAGGTACCTGAGCAGAAGAAGAAACAGATAAACTTTAGAGTGGAGGAGGAGACTGATTCTGATTCCTGATCTTAATTAAATCTTGAAAATAAACAAAAACTGATATTAAAATATATGTTGTAATGTTTCCTTTTTTCATTTTTTGTCTCTTAAAAACTAATGTCTGAACCTTCAGTCTGTAAATTCAGGGGAATTCCTTATCAGGCAAAAGTCGTGTGATTTACCTGTCTACTTTTACTTTACACCCTGCTACTTTAAAAAAAAAATTAATTATCCCCATTGGGGTAGGTCCCCCAAAACCCCGGCCTATTTTGTCAACTCACCTGCCCCATTTAAATATAATGGAAGGCCCTGCTGTAAAGCCTGTTAGGAAAAGTACCCAGGAAGAGGATTTGATACTATGAACAAAAAACAATGTTTGCATATAAACCATGTTAGAACACCTGCACACTTGTACTGAAACTGATTGCATACTTCAGAATGGACGTATGTATTTTTATTAAATATATATCCTTACTAATTTTATCTAAGATTCTTTTTCAGTGTATGCACAGATAAATAAAAATTCTTTATTGTGCAGAGTGCATTTTTATATGTGCTGCTTTAAACTAATTTGTGATAGCTGACACGCATCATTGCGTGCAGAGTGCAAATTTGTACAATGTTGGAACAATTAGTGTACCCTGGCATCTTATCGCTATTATTATTATTATTATTATTGTCAAATGACTGGTGATGTTTGGTTTGTCGAAAATAAAATTGGTGCAGAACTGACATCTGATAGGTGACAATGGCAGTCTTGAAATTCCTGCTATTGCAACTCCTAGATGGATGGTAATGTTGACATGTTTGCAGTGTTGTCGATTTGGACATTCTTGCCAGCAGTGGGGAATGTGTGTTTCAGAAACACAAGCAGCTTTCATCAGATTTCCATATAGGTTTCGAATGTTGTGAGAATGTTGTAGGAAGGTTATTTTATAACGTTAAACAACAACGTTGTTGCAACATTCCAGCAAGTTCACCAAATCGCGTTGCCACAACGTTATATGACAACGTTACCACAACCTTACTGCAACATTGCTGCAATGTTGTTGCAACGTGGAATTGTTAGCTGGGCGAATATCATTCATCAGTTTGGCTCCATGAATTTACACACTTATTCCATCCGTAAGTCTTAATATATATAACAACTAAACGCAGCCACAACTGAACACTATTCAATGTTTCAATTCTTTGCTTCCCTGCTTATATTTCCAATTTTTCCCTCCACCGACCAAAATGCTTGGTGGGGCCCTATGGGTGCACATCCACGCTTCTATAATGCGCCGGCAGATCTGGATCTCTTCAGTTTGATAGGAGTACTCAGTAGAACAAACAACATCGACCTTCATCTGCAGGCACATTATGCTACGGAAGATCATAAGCTTTATTGTTGCAGTTTGACACTTATTATAAGCGAGTACATACGGTAATTTGTCGCTTGTTACATTTAGTAGTGAGACATTTATTTTGTAACGTTTAAATCCAACTACCAATAACTGGTCTTTTCTTTACTTGTACAGAAGAGATTTTTTTTTCTACTGTCTCATTCTTTCCAAAAAAAAGCAAAATAACAACGTTCTTTCACTTTGCAGTTTCAAAAAATGTAACACTACTTCGATATGAAAAGAACATATACATGACGGCGAAAATATACCTTCTAAACTGATTTTGGACAAGAATGTATAAATGTACAATTGAGCAGACTACACTGTGTTGTGCATTAAATGTATAACTGAGCAGACTACACTGTGTTGTGCATTTCACTCTAGAGTTTGTTTTAAATGAGTAGAGCTTGTCTTTCTGTTGCTTCCATTAGTAAAATTTTTAATTGGTTCTTTGCTTTTTATGTCTTTTGGTGAGTGAAATTGTGTTCGTTAGTGAGTTGTGAAATCGTTTTAGAGGGGAATATGAAAGTGTTGACTTTGAAGAAAACACTCACGTCAGCTTTTGTAATTATATTCAGTTCTCTCTCTCTCTCTCTCTCTCTCTCTCTCTCTCTGTAGCAATCATATAGTTATCGTGTTTGTGGCTTTTGTTTGTTTACTTTGTGTTGCTTGTTTGTTTCCTGCATCAACTTAGCTGATATTTTAATTTTAAACAATTTTCTTATCTGAAATTGTTTTCATCCAACAATGCGTCGACATTCATTACAAATATGTTTATTGGAAATTTGCTTTCAGTTTTTAAAAATGTAAACGTTGTAAATTTACAGCATTGAGAATCGAAAGTTGTTTTTTTTTTTTAATTGGCCATAATTGCAACCCTAAAATATTTATAATTTTAACTGCTACAACCCCGACCACCTCCAAAAGTACCCTCAATATAATCACACTGTAAAAGTGTCACTGAATGTATCGGAACAGCCTGTCTAAATTGTTGCATATCATGTTCTTTGATAACTCAGTCAGCATACAACAAAACTGTTTCTCGCCTCTGTACTTAATTTCATGTCAGAAGTATGGAATGTACACAGACACATGCAAAAGAAAACGCAGCTGACACGTTTTATTTGTCAGATTTTGTTTTCTGGAGTATCTAGAAAATCGTTGAAAGAAACTCATGTTTACGGACTTTTGCAAAATTTGTATTATAGAATTGTACCTTGGCAATATTATATTCGGGAAAGTAAGAATAAATAAAAACGAATTAATGTTTGTGGAGAATATTGTGTGTATTTGTTTCATCAGCGAAGTATTAGATGTCCTCTAGCCCTGTAATTGAATCGCTTCAGAAAGCTAATTCTCTAGAAATGATGTTAAAGCAGAGTGGTGCTCTCGTGACAATAATTATCTCTTTTATTTAGTTTGACAACGTACTTTAAAGTGCTGACCAGTAGCGGCCTTAACGAGGTGCGAACAGTGCGATCTCGCCGGGCCCGCAAGCTTTTTGGGGGGGGGGGGCTTGAAAATTTGGAGTTTGTTTAAAACATTATAGTTAAAGCAGATTATTTAAAAATAAATTTTATTTTGGATTTCACAGAATTTCTTCAGTGATATATAAATTAGATTTTGGGGGCCCATTCTCCTCATTTCGCACCGGACCCGCACAGTCCTAAAACCGCCGAAAGTGTTGACAAGACGAACCCTGTAAATATGTTCACTATTAAATGTTTGTATTTTCTTATATACTGTACTTTGCTTTCTCCATTCATATTTCCTCAGTGAAAACTTAGACATTGTACATGAGGAGAAGGTAGGTACTTCCCTAATTCTCCGTCTTCAGTATGTAGGAGTAAATGAACAAGAAGTCGGCACATTAAATATTGATTTTAGAAAACAAAACAAGTTTTTTTGATTGTTTTGGGAGTGGGGATGGTTCTGTGGACGGTTCTCTCTCTCTCTCTCTCTCTCTCTCTCTCTCCGTGTGTGTGTGTGTGTGTGTAACAATAACTCTTAGTCACGCAACACATAAAGATTACAATAAGTCTATAAATTGACACCTTGTTTTTGGTAACACATATTAATACTGAGCAGACGACAAAATAGTCAATTTCGGTGTGACTTTTTCTATAACTAGATCATAGTGTTTAATTCCATTAGAGTCTATAGTGATACAAACGTAGTTTTCAATTCCCATTAGAGTCTATAGTGACACAAACGTAGTTTTGAATTCCCATTAGAGTCTATAGTGATACAAACGTAGTTTTGAATTCCCATTAGAGTCTATAGTGACACAAACGTAGTTTTGAATTCCCATTAGAGTCTATAGTGACACAAACGTAGTTTTGAATCCCATTAGAGTCTATAGTGACACAAACGTAGTTTTGAATTCCCATTAGAGTCTATAGTGACACAAGCGTAGTTTTGAATTCCCATTAGAGCCTATAGTGACACAAGCGTAGTTTTGAATTCCCATTAGAGTCTATAGTGACACAAGCGTAGTTTTGAATTCCCATTAGAGTCTATAGTGACACAAACGTAGTTTTGAATTCCCATTAGAGTCTATAGTGACACAAACGTAGTTTTGAATTCCCATTAGAGTCTATAGTGACACAAACGTAGTTTTGAATTCCCATTAGAGTCTATCGAGATGTTAATTTCGATAACCAATTATTGTCACCTATAACGACTGACACGGCTCTATAGTGCCTATCAGAGTCGTGTCTATGACAGTGTGAAGGATTTGGTAACAATAACATATGTTGTATGGAACTTATGTTTATCATTATAGATAGTGGAACCGATAATTTGTATAGCAAATATATATTTCTAGATTAAATAATTTTCTTCACCATAGTCAGCATATTGCCATGCTAAGGCGTGGGTGTGATGATCGTCTTTTGATATTGAAAGCATTCCTAACTCCCCGTCTAAATAGCTGAAGACAAATATTTATGTGCACTTTGATATATTCCAGTAACGACTGATCGCGATCGTATCTCGGAATTTCACACGTCCTTCTGCACTTGTGGCGAGGCACGCTGGTTTTTATGTGTCGGACTCATTAGTTGACACTAGCGTTAGGCAAGTGTCACGCGCATGTCATCCCGTTCTACCAAACAATGAAACACGTGCTTTTTTTATTTTGCTATTGCCAAGTGTTTAAAGCATAAAATTGATAGTTGTCTGCAATTTCACATAGGGCTTTACTTGTCACGATATCTCAGTCTTTAACTGTGTTATGTTCGAGACATTTTACAATATTCCAAAACATCTGATATCTAGACACATCAATGAGACTTTTTACGTTATTCCAAAACACCTGATATCTACACACATCAATGAAACCTTCTGCGACCTGTCAAAACACCTGATATCTACATATTTCACTGACCACATAACTGAAATGGCTTTTTCGCAGTCTCTAAACTCTTAAAAACTTGGACATGAAGTGTATACTTGGCTGAAATAATTATATGTACATGACCGACTGCCCTGGTTCTATTCAAATTTAGTTTCCAATATTTTTTGAGCATGTAGGCAAAGAGCAACAAGGGAATCTACATTTTTCGCAATATTTTATATCAGTGTCCCTGATGGACAGATGTCCACTATAGAAAGAATAATTATATATGGGTGGGACATCGAAACCCACGCAAGTCAATTATGGTCATTTGTTCTACACATAAACATCTTCTGTAAAACGATGAAGAGTACAAGCAGAATATGTGTGTGTGTGTGTGTGTGTGTGTGTGTGTGTGTGTGTGTGTGTGTGATTTGGATTTTTAACGTAGCTTTAAAAAAATGTTAGTCATATCTCTAAGATGTCTGCAGTGTGGCAGTTTATAGTGATGTCTAGCACTGGGCCCAGCATAATGCCGCAGACATGTAACATGATGTCCTACCCTGTCACATTATCCTGACGTAAGGCCAACCAGTCCTAACATTAACCTCTTAATGCTGAGCGCCGAGCGAGGCAGCTGTTAGTTCCATTTTTATAAGTTTTTGGTATGACTCGGCCGGGGTTCGAACCTGCGACATCCCGCATCCGAGGCGGACGCTCTAACCACTACGCCACGGGAGCGGAATGTAGTCGAGTTAGTAAACATTGTAGGCAATTCCTATAATATACCTAATCAGGCAACCTTTAAATATATAAACCCTAGCCCCTTAAACCTACCAACATCTGAAACAGCGATACCAATTTCCATTGCAAGTTGTACCAGAAGATGGGAAGTAATGTACACTGATTGCGTTCTGAACCACTGATAAATTTAATTCAACCTCTCATCCGTAATTGCTACATTAATCAAAATTAAAATTCAACAACTCACTAAATGTATTTTAAAAATACTAGATCAGTCGATTGAAATATTTCACAATTAAGGAAATGAGATTATGAAAACAATCAGCGAGGAGAACAGAAAAATAATATTATGAAATTTTAAACATATCATAAATAATGGCACAAAGCAACATTGTATTGACCTCAACAGTTTTGAGAGATAATAGCGATATTTCACGAGTTAAACATGAAAGGAACAATGTCGGTATCTATAAAATGCCTATTTGCTGACAAGCTTGGATGCTATACACTTGTGATCGAAGCTAATTGCATTCAAGACACCAAACATTTTAATGTGCTAATTTCAATCAGAAATCATATATTCCAATGTTAGAAATTTCACAGATTACATTTAATAATGACACCATCAGTAATGGCAGCAAGCTGGTTGAAACTGCGAAAAAAGAAGAATGAATTAATTTTATTTATTTTGATGTCGGTAAATGCATCAGTGTACTAGACCATATTTAAAGAACAACTTTCAAATCTCTGAGACTTTACAAGGTCAGTCTACAATGATTCGACATAAATAAAGTGAGAATTTACGGGGAAAAAAAAGACCGAACACAACAAAAGTGTGACATGACGAAAAAAAGAAAACTAAACTGGGAAAGTATCGATCGCGACATTTTTTGGTTCGGTTTTCTGCTTGCATTAAGCCAACAAAAGTGTTCTATAGTTAGTTGAAATTATTTGCATATTTCATGTTTTCCTTCACATTAAACATATTTCCATCAATCTACCAATCATAATGGGCAAAATAAAATGTCATAGATCATGACATGCAATTCTTTCTGGCAAACTTTAAACTACACGACTATGAAATAAATAATAAATAGACTCGAAAAATGGTGACTTTACAGACGGTATTTTCAGATTAATTTATCATATGATATGATTATTCGTCTAGCAGATAAAGATAACCAAACAGCGGAATATACTTTATCTAGAAGACAGAACTGGTCCTGCCAATGAACATATTTCGAGGTTAAGAATTATATCCAGATTACATAAAATCTGCGTCATGAACGTCCAGATTGGAAACAAAATGTCTCATTCACCGTTAATTTCCACTGCTCAAAACACTGCGAAATACAAAACGGAGACATTGATTTCAGGTCAGCAATATTACAACTCAAATGACAACATTGCGGCCAGATTTCAAAACCCAATTCTGGTTCAAAACTCAAACTGACTATGCTGTTGGTGGCAAGGAGTTCTTCTACTACTAAGTTCATTTTTACTTTCTACTACCAAGTGTCATGGTTAATTTCTACTACTAAGTGTCATGGTTACTTTCTGCTAATAAGTGTTATGGTTACTCTCTAAGTGTCATGGTCACTTTCTATTAATAAGTGTCATGGTTACTTTCTACTAATAAGTGTCATGGTTACTTTCTACTAATAAGTGTCATGGTTACTTTCTACTACTAAATGTCATGGTTGCTTTCTACCAATAAGTGTCATGGTTACTAAGTGTCATGGTTACTTTCTACTAATAAGTGTCATGGTTACTTCTACTACCAAGTGTCATGGTTAATTTCTACTGTTAAGTGTCATGGTTAATTTCTGTTACTAAGTGTCATGGTTAATTTCTACTACCAAGTGTCATGGTTACTTTCTACTTCAAGTGTCATGGTTATCATAATGATTTTAATCGTAGACGAAGCAATAAAAGTACATAAATCAAATAACTCATATAAACTAAGATTAAATCATATCATCTACTGACGCAGTGAAGAACTCTGTTCCATAAACTAATAAACATGTACTGACCTAGTGAAAAAACTCTATTCCATAAGCTAATAAACATGTACTGACGTAATGAAGAACTATATTCCATAAGCTAATAAACATGCACTGACGTTGTGAAGAACACTATTCCATAAGCTAATAAACATGTACTGACGTAGTAAGAATTCTATTCTATAAGCTAATAAACATATACTGACGTAGTGAAGAACTCTATTCCATAAGCTAAGAAATATGTACTGTCATTGTGAAGAACTCTATTCTATAAGCTAATAAACATGCACTGACGTAGTGAAAAAACTCTATTCCATAAGCTAAGAAATATGTACTGACGTTGTGAAGAAATCTATTCCATAAGCTAATAAACATGCACTGACGTTGTGAAGAATACTATTCCATAAGCTAATAAACATGTTCTGACGTAGTGAAAAAAAAAAACTCTATTCTATAAGCTAATAAACATGTACTGACGTAGTGAAGAACACTATTCCATAAGCTAATGAACATGTACTGACGTTGTGAAGAACTCTGTTGCATAAGCTAATGAACATGTACTAGCGTAGTGAAGAACTATATTCTATAAGCTAATAAACATGTTCTGACGTAGTGAAAAAAAAAAAAAACTCTATTCCATAAGCTAATAAACAAACAGTGACAGTACGGCATAAAATTGTAAGAAGTGCGACATGGTTCTGGCAAAACGTCACTGCCATCAAAAGTTAAAATCAATCACATTTTTGCTGAACGCCACTTTTGTCAATATCTCATTTATCAAGGGATTGGCAGAAAGTTACAGAAAATATAACAATTATAAGCCTCTTGCCAGCAAGTCTCGCACTGTTATTAGTAAATTTTCTTCCTTTTCCTCCAAAATTCAACTCAAATATGACTAAAATGACAACTCGAAACAATGCTGTCCTTGGAGTGGAAAGGTCTGTGCAGACAGTGGCGTTCTTTACCTACGTCATTGGAGTCGAAAGGTCTGTGCAGAGAGTGGCGGTCTTTACCTACGTCATTGGAGAACGACCTAAAGGCTTATGATAATTAAATACGTTCAGATGTGTAGCAGAGATAAAGTTGTTATAACAACGGATACTAATTGGATAGATAACTTGTAAGTTATTTTCATTGTTGTTACCATGTTTTCATATGCATTAATCTAGTTATCTTGTCCACTATTTGGGAGTCTTCTCCAGAAGTACTAGTTTTATGCACCTCTGATAGTGTCAGTTGTTACCTTGCTGTTTAAGTCAGTATTTCTGAGAGTTTTTAATCTCGTTGTTGCTTCTTTTTATTTCGTTATGCACGTCTTTATGTGACTGCTCCAGCTGAGACTGTGAGCGTTATAGTCTGTTAGAGACATTTTTATTTTCTCCATGCCAGTCACGAAATCGTCTATGGTTTATCCCTCTGTTCGATTAGTTACAATATATATGGACGTTAGGTATCTCAAATGTTCTTTATCGTACTGTTTTGGAACGTTTGAATACCATTAGACAATGTGTTGCTTTGCTGTTTAATCGAGTCCTGTGCTTCTAGACTCTTTTTCATCAGTGTTATTGTAGCTCTAAAACTTTCTTCGTCAGTGTTATTATAGCTCTAAAACGTTCTTCATCAATATTATTATAGCTCTAAGACTTTCTACGTCAGTGTTATTGTAATATCATGGTGTTTGCATAGGTCTACTATGGGAACTGAATTAGTACCCTGAGTTCTATAGACAGCTACAGCAATACAGTGACTCCACATATGCAAGTGAAATTAACTTTACTATAAATGCAGTCATATGGTTCTATTTGTGGATAACAAGCAAGATTAATACCTTTTGTAAACCATAGAGTGACTTTCAGTGGGATATTAAATACATTTTCAGATATATCAACTGTTGCCAAGAAGGGGGGAGGGGGAACAGGGTGTTTATATTTGACTATGTTAGGTGGAGTGTTTTACACTTTGGTTCATATCTAAGCAATACGTACATAAAATTTATACAATCTACCATTTACAGAGTAATTATAGTGAGCAATATGATATTTCCTAGTTGTGTTTTGAAACATAATGCTTCAGATATGATCACTTTGGTCCCTTCCACCATGCTTAATGGGGATGACCCCTCATGACTTTGCATCCCACTAATTTCTTTCAGTGAATGTTTTGAAACTCCATATTTTGCATTTTAATGGACTTATGTCTACCTTACTTTAGTTTTAAATTATATGTCTTCTGGGAGGAATTTTAGGTAATTTTTGTCATTTAAATCTCTTTTTCTGTAATAATACATGTACATATAGATGGTCACCTTGACCTTTTACTCATTAATTACATAATATGACAAGGCTGGTAATAAATTTCAGTATTAAATTGAAGAGAGATAAATGGTGATATTAAAAAAGATGACTCTTATTAGACAGCTTTATTTTAATATTTTTTTCTTCTGATTTTCTTAAATAAAGCTCAAATAATTAAATATTGCCTGAAATGCGCCATTGCTCTTTAGGTGAAGATGAACTTGCAATATAATTTAATATTCACTAATATAATCTTTGACAAGCAGAACTATGCACATTGCTTGCTTATTTATTGAACTACTATTCCTAGGGCTGTCAAGAAAATCAAGGGTGGATATAGGACACACGGTACTGATTGTATGGAAAAATGGGAACCAGGCTGGAAATGGGTGAACATAAAATACAGTATATATGGGTTTTGATGGCCAGGATTGGTTAATAATGTAAGTTATGTTTTAGGAAAAAGAATCTTTTGAGAGCTTTTCCTAATTGTAAGTGAAAAAAAAATACAGATATTGTTTTATTGATGGAATTTCAGTCCTTTAACAGTCTTGAGTTTGGAACACTCATTACTAAAATTAGCACCTGACTCTTTGGTGCGGAATTGAAAACACATGTTTCAAACACATGCAGGTCCAGAAAATGCCGCGGCTCATATCCTTTCCTCTACACAGAAGCTGACTTCCAGGTTTCATCTATACTGATAAATATAGGTTTGATCATGAGCATAATTAAGTTATTGAATTTTTAATATCATGGTGTTTGCATAGGTTTACTATGGGAACTGAATTAGTACCGTGAGTCCTGTAGCCGTAAGACTTTCTTCGTCAGTGTTACTGTAGCTCTAAGGTTTTCTTCATCGGTGTTATTCTATCGGTAAAACGTGATTCTGGCGACAAGGCCAGTACAGTTCAAATTTCGACAAAGGTAAGATCAAGATGGTGTTAAAACCCAGCTCTATAGTTTTTGGAAATATTAGATCACACAAAACAGCGACAATACAAATGACTACGTCCTGTCGAGGATACGCAAGCTAAATATTCACTTCTACCTAACTATGCACAAAAACAATTATTAAAAGTACATGAAAACCTGGAGATTCAAACGAAATACCACCGAGTCGTGTGGTCAACGGGTATGAGAATCGGAAACTATAAATGACGAATACCAGCAAAAAAGCTCAAGAACCTCCACCCCCAGTGAAAAATGTTATTCAATCCACAAGAGTAAATAATATATATGGCAATATCAACTGTTCCTCTGCCTATAAAAAGAAGTTCATAAGAGGATTTGCACGGACTGGTGGAGGAAGAGGTGTTACTTCATCAGTAGACAAAGATAATTTGTTTGTTGACAACTTTAAAAGGACTTAATAAATATTGGTAATTGCTTGTTTGACTAGGCCAAAATATACAACAGCTTTGGCAAGTGTTATTAGTATAGTGGCAAGCTGACTTTTTAAACACCTGGATAGGTTATTTCTTTCCTATCTGAACTTCTTTTGGCATGAGTGGGGTCCTTGTGTACATTTTTAATTAGAGGTTTAAACAAAGCAACGAGCAGGTTCCGATGTTTGTAAACGATATTGCAAAGTAGACTATATGAACTCCTGCAACTAATAGCATTAATATGAATTATTGGGGTTTTCATTGTCAGTAATGTTTACTTTCGTTCCCTATTGGACTTTATGACTATCATGTGTCACCTGAACGTTTGAGTATTAGATCACATCAACAGACCGAACAAATGCACTGTCATGTGTCTTGTGAACTTCTGAGTATCGGATGACATTAGCAGATGGATAGTCCGAGTTTCCTCTGACCCTTGCCACCCCACCCCCCAGTTTTAATATTTGGACATTTATGTTGGGGTGTAGGGTCAGAGTTCATTCCCTATCGAAAAGTTGGATTTCGCCGACACCATCTGGTGTCGGCATAGGGTAGCCGCTTACTAGCCGGCCTAGCAAACTTTAACAACCTTTCATCGAGATATACCTGCATGAAATCGATAGGATTTATTTTCTCAGAAATAGCGAGTGTAGCATTCGTTATATCTTTAATCCGCTGAGAGACGAGATGCAACTATAGCGTTGATGAAATTTGACCTGGAACTTGCCATTTGCATTCCGAGCCACATGACTACGCAAATCTCGTAACCTACATGTCAATGACATCAGAGGTCCAATAGTCACGTGATATCAACAATAAAACATTTCGAAAGTAGTTGTACATAGAATTCGAAAATATTAATTAAAAGTCACGTAATACTTGTACATAAATATAATGCACCCTTAATTCTCAACATATTTGTTCTGAGAACAACGACTAAAAACCTGTCGGTATCGCAGCAAGGTGGAGAAAACCAGATTCATCAAGTTCTAAGCACGTGTCAGCGATGTATTTTGTTGGTATCACGTGGCTACCGCGTTGACCTGTGCTCCCCGCTTGTTGACTCGGGGGGGTGGGGTGGGGGGTGGGGTGGGGTTCAAGCTGCTGCAACATTTACAGATTTTCTGGTCGTTGTTTCCAGAATAAATATATTTAGAAGTTTATGTTCTTTTATTTTTCTATAAATATTACGTGACTTTCATTTATATATTCGATTTGTTTTCGTACAGCAACATTAGAAATGGTTAATTGTTGATATCACGTGACTATTTGAACTCTGAAGTCATTGACATGTGGGTCGCGAGATTTGTCTAGTCATGTGACTCGGAATGCAAAATATCGAGTTCCAGGTCAAATTTCATCAACGCTATAGTTGCATCTCGTCTCTCAGCGGATTAAAGATATAACGAATGCTACACTCGCTATTTCTGAGAAAATAAATCATATTCCTATCGATTTCATGCAGGTATATCTCGATGAAAGGTCGTTAAAGTTTGTAGGGCGGCTAGTAAGCGGCTACCCTATGCCGACACCAAATGGTGTCGGCGAATTCCAACTTTTCGATAGGGAATGAACTCTGACCCTACACCCCAACATAAACGTCCAAATATCAAAAATGGGGTGGCAAGGGTCAGAGGAAACTCGGACTAGCAGACGGACAGATGGACTGTTATGTGTCTTGTGAACTTCTGAGTATTGGATGACATTAGATTTGACATTTGATTCCAAAAAAACATGTGAGTACTTTCCTATCTCATAGTATGTCCAGTCAATATGTTCGTCTGCTTCAAGTTTCTCGTTAAAATGGCTTTTTGGTAATTTAACAGTCTGGAACCACTACCCAACTCTACGAATGTCCTTTTTCACCAGTTATATCTATTTTGTTCAAATCAAATCAATCTTAATACGTTTTTCAATAGTACCTATCCTCGGGTTCGGCCAGCGTGGGTATGAGAGAAAGCTTGCCAGTAGCTTCCTGTGGGTGGGTGGTTTTTCTCCGGGTTTTTCCTCAACCAAATATACTGCCCGTCATGTATAAGCCGATCATGTGAAGACAACTAGCGTCAAACCCATGACAACAACAACAATAGGACAATTTTCTGAGTTCTTTCCATAATATAATTTTAGTCATAGTGTGGCGGGGTAATAAACTTGTTTGTGGCGAAATTATATTGTTTGAGATTTATACCTTCTTTTGGTCGGGTTCATTATATATACTCATTTTGCTGACTCTTGAACACTTTTGTCTCGCAAAGACCAAAACGAGATTCCCACCCGGGGGTGGGGGTGGGGTGAGAACGTTACAAATTTTAATTCAAATATATTTGTGTTCTCTTTCTGGCTTTCGAAGGGTAAAGAGATATCCCATTGCATGGGTTATCACCTGTAGCCAGAATATACCTCTCCTACATATCAATCAAGGATTATCACCTCTCCCACATATCAATCAAGGGTTATCACCTGTAGCCACAATACACCTCTCCTACATATCAATCAACGGTTATCACCTGTAGCCACAATTCACCTCTCCTACATATCAATCAAGGGTTATCACCTGTAGCTTGAATACACCTCTCCTACATATCAATCAAAGGTTATCACCTGTAGCCACAATACACCTCTCCTACATATCAATCAAGGGTTATCACTTGTAACCAGAATACACCTCTCCTACATATCAATCAAGGGTTATCATCTGTAGCCACAATGCACCTCTCCTACATATCAATCAAGGGTTATCACCTGTAGCCAGAATACACCTCTCCTACATATCAATCAAGGGTTATCACCTGTTGCTTGAGTACACCTCTCCTACATGCCAATCAAGGGTTATCACCTGTAGCCACAATACACCTCTCCTACATATCAATCAACGGTTATCACCTGTAGCCACAATACACCTCTCCTACATATCAATCAACGGTTATCACCTGTAGCTTGAATACACCTCTCCTACATATCAATCAAGGGTTATCACCTGTAGCCACAATACACCTTTCCTACATATCAATCAAAGGTTATCACCTGTAACCACAATACACCTCTCCTACATATCAATCAACGTTGCTTAGTACATACTTCTCTTATTACCTATGACCGGTGGAAGGGATGTCGGGTTAGACCTGGTGTCAGTGGTTGGGCTAAAGTCATATTATGCGGTTCAACATATAAAGCAATGTTCTAACAACTGGGACTGAAACTAACGTCTATCATTTACAAAACAGTTTAACTTGCATTTCATTTTTGTTCATTTAATATACATTTTCATGCATGAAGAAAGATATTTTCAAATTTTGTAAAGGTCCACTGACTGACCTGTCGCAAGAGCGCAGATAACCACACCTACTTACATGCAACTTAATTGTTTCATTTTATGTTGACAAGTCGTAAGATTTATTAAGCGTATGATAAAAAGTGAATGAAAAATGGTTGATAAATGTTTGAGTTATAACGAATTGAATTTTTAAATCATAACGTAGTGGCAGTCTACAAGTTTAGAACTGAATGTCTGGCAATCTTCCAGTACAATTTTAAATCACGTGACACTTTACACCTCTGTCAGTCGTATTACTTTTCGGCTGTCCATTGGTATCGGCAGGCATTAGATTTGACGGACACTGGGTAAGACGTTAATCGTTGTACAATTACTGGCCCTGACTCTCGATAAGTACGTTTTCTAGACTGGCACAAACTTGCAAAGATCACTTTCTCCCTCAGTGATATTAAGTTACGTGTGTTCATACCTTGTACAATGCAGCATTATGTGTGGTATTAAACAATTTTATCGTAAGGACACTGGAATCATAAGCTGTAAACAGGGCCGCGGACAGGATTTGTGGGCCCTTTGAAAACCTCTCCAATAGCCCCCTATGAATTACAATTTTTTCTTCTCTTCGGCGGTGGGCCCCCTGACAGTCTTGGGTCCCCGCAATTTTGTCCTAGTTGTTCTACCTTGTCCGCAGCCCTGGCTGTAGGAGACAATGACCGCTTTTCAAGAAGTTATTGGATTCTTTGATAGCCTATGAAATAGAGCCAATAGATCAGGTCCGCTTGTGTGTTGCAGATTATAGACTTTATAGATATTTTTATGTATACACTCGATAACGATGGTTAACATACTTGTGTTACTTTATATCCAAAGAGTTTTGTTCTGATTTTATTTTCAATAATTTTGACGAACTCTATTTTTTATTGTCTTTGAAGACAGAGATCCTTTCGAACTAGGATATTTCGACAAAAGAGATCATTTCGATCTATGATCTATCGACTAAAGAACTATTCCTGAAGAAGATATACAAGAATGAAACGCATGTGGATATTATTTTCACACATAAACCGTTTCAAGGCGGTCTCTATTCCTTTCTTATTGCGTGTGTTTTTACGTTGTTGATTATATTGGATTACCTTGGTGTCATGTTTGTTGTTGTTGTTGTCTTCATTACCTCTACAGTAAAAGTAACTTTAACGTTTTTAATACGATACCATTTTTGTTTTGCATTTTAAAAACTGGATTACTTCTATCCTAGTCGTGCATCATCAGTTTTCAACCAAAATGATACTTTTCAAACTACCAGCATACGCAGTCATCTATGTCATGAGATTGACAGTAGCGATAGCTCAGTGGTTAAGGTGTTGAACGGGACATTTTACTCTACTGGCCAACCTTCAAAATGTTGATGTGCCGTAAAACACGAAGTTTAATGAGCTTAATCGCTGTGTTTCATTTGGATTCAACTGTTTCATTGCTTCAGTCCGGATTCTTGTATACATCGGCTGCCAACATGTGCGGATATTTCCGCATTATACAGATTTGTCTTAGTAATTTCGGAAACACGGACAGATGATGCACTAATGCGAATTTGTAATGTTCAAATTTACGTTATACTGGATTCCTCCATCTACTGCTTAGTTTTCCTAGTATCTCTGCGATTTCAAAATACTGAAAACTGGAAGGATTAATAAGAAAAATGCAATTAAAATGATAAATTTATCGAATTATTTCCTGTTTCTACAAATGTCATTTGTGATTTATTTTAAAATGTTATTTTTCTTAGTTGATAAAATTGACGAGTGTTTAAAAAAAAAAAAAAAATTGTATCTAGTTTATGACATTTCTATGACCTACCTCTGCACCCTTTCCAGTTCATCATATCACACAGAAACACGCAATTGTCGGTTATGTCGGAGAGTATACTTTACCCACACAGAGCACATAAACATAAAACTACGCGGATGGTATTTACCAACGGAAAGTAAAAACTCTGATGTTGTGTATTTAGATAGGGTAATAGTGTAGTCGACAGGAATACTTGAAATGAATTTGAGTTTAATAGAATCCATTATCGGTGTCTTATAGCGAAATTCTGATTCTAAAGGTAAAAGTTTTCTATGCATCACCAATGCATAATTAAAGATTATTTCCTCACATTCCTGAACGAAAAATTAAATATTGGTTTTGTTTGGTTTGGTTTGTTGTTTTATAGCACAGCGGCACTAGTATGTTATCTAGTGCCGATGCAATTTGCAGTCAAATCCAAGGACTCGCCACAGCAGCCGACTCCGGGTGGTCTGATGGTAGGATTCGAACCCGCATCCTTTCGGTCATGCTAAACACAGCGCCACCATACTCCTGTCTCCAGTAGTCGTCTCTTACGACACACGGGAGGGTCTATTAGACCTATTCGACATCCCCGAGTCCGTACGAAGTAGAGTGAAGGTCGAAGTCAAAATGGCGTATTGATGCAGCTTTTAAACAGCAAAACACCGATTGACAATTTTCTCAACTTAAGAGAGTCAGGTGTACACTTTCTTATTAAGAAAAGAATTTACTCTCAACTTGAAATGACATTTAAAACACATTTCAGTGTTCAAACGTACAATGGTATAGACTGTCGAGGTAATGGAAACAGCGTCTGTCGAATTAGACACAGCGTTTGAAAATTAACTTTTATAACTGCTGTACTAGGTCCGCTCAATTTTAGAGTGCTGCCTGCGAAGTCATATTAGTCTCTTAAATTTAATGATCGTTTTTAGTACATACAATACAAAACTAGGAGGCGCCGTATTGGACAAAAGCTGGTCCAATGAGAACGTTGCCATTGAAATTTCGATTTTGTATGTCGAGAAATCCAATATCACGTGTTGGATCAAATTGCATGTTCTTAAAGTTCCATTTTCAAGATCGAGATTTTAGATTTTATATGTTGAATTATCCTATGTCGACGTTTTACAGTGTATATTTTGAATTACACAGCGGTGGTTGAAATTTCAATATCATATGTCGAGAATCCCTGATTCACACGTTGTATGTAACCGTTTGTGATGAAAGATCCATTTCATATGGCGAGTATTTAGATTTCATCTGTTGAATTTCACAGCAACGAGTTTAAAAATAACGCGGTCCGTTCACTAAAGCGACCTCTACCGAACAAATTCATAGTAATTCTCGACCTGTGAATGGTAACTTTCAAACTGGCCATAGAACACAATTAATTTTATTATATATTCTCTACATTTGTTTCTCAGTACTGAACTTTCCACTGTGTGACAATCAATACAAATCATATGTTAATCTAAAATACCTTCAAAGATGACTTCACGGTGAAGTTCTTGTCAAAGGTTCACCGGCATTTTTTTTAAAGGCTTGACTGCCAACAAACCAACGTGCAATGGAATACAGATTTCACTTCCGGATCATCACCAAGACCTTATTACTCACTGTACACTGTCGCCGAAACACACACAGACAAACACACCATAAACTCATATTTTAACGAATAAACAATTGCCTTTAAATCCAAACCAAAACTGCCTAAATCTAACTCTTGTATCACCACCAAACGGAGACAGGAAAAAATGCTCTAAAAATAGACTGGGACTACATTCGCGGGTTCTGAACCGGAACTATTAATTGTGACCTGATGCCAACTGTAAATGCGTGAAATGTAATGGCGCCTCATAATTGAATACACGAATGATGTATCTTAATACTCGATATTATTTTGAATTGTTAAAGTGGACATTGTACAATGTTATTTTAACACCAACACATCATTTCACCATATAAAAATAACAATTCTGACAAGCACAATAAAATGTCCAACAACCGCTGTGTAATTCAACAGATACAATCTAAAAACTCAACATACGAAATGGAACTTTCAGCACAATTAATGTGATTCAACATGTTAAATTGAAACTCTCGACATATGACATTAAAATTTCAACAATCGCGGTGTAATTCAGAAGATACGATCTAAAAACTCGACATTGGACATCCAATTTTCAACCAGCGCTGTGTAATTCAACAGATGAAATCTAAATACTGAACATATGAAATGGAACTTTTAATATAAACTCTTTGATCCAATACGTAAGTTAGGAATTCTTGACGTATGAAACTTCAAACACCGACGTGTAATTCAAACGACACAATCTAAAACCTCGACATAGAAAATATAACTTTCAACCACTACTGTTTAATTCCACAGATACACTCTAAAATCTCGACCTAGAAAATGGAACTTTAAGGACAAGCATTTTTCATACAACACGTGAAATTGGAATTTTGGACATACGAAATTAAAATTTCAACGGCGACGTTCTGATTGGACCAGCTTTTGCCAGCTACGGCGCCTCATACAAAACTACAGATCGAATCACTTTTCTTTCCAGAGTCCGGCGTGCCAACGTTCGCATGCGTGCTATATAGATTACCGACACCTGACTGTATGCTCAGTGGTGTCACTAAGGAGGTGCGGAGGGTGCGGACCGCACCGGGTGACACCATCAGAGGGGTTGACACCAAAACGACTGTCTACAAAATTTTAGAATTTTTGTGCAGGGAGGAGGTCCATGGGGGGTGACACCATGAGTTACCGCACATAACTGTCTATAAATTTTTTTAATTTTTGTGAAGGAAGGGGGTCCATCAGGGTGACACCATGAGCTACCGCACATGACTGTCTATAAATTTTTGAATTTTTGTGCAGGAAGGAGGTCCATGAGGGTGACACCATGAGCTACCGCACTGGGTGACACCAACCCTAGTGACGCCACTGTGTGTGTGTGTGTGTGTGTGTGATTTGGATTTTAAACGTAGCTTTAACAATTATTCAGTCATATCGCTACGATGTCTGCATTGTGGCAGTTTATAGTGATGTCTAGCACTGGGGCATCATGCCGCAGACATGTAGTAGCATCATGGTTAATTTACCCCCACAGGGGTTTGTTATGTCATGTAAATATAAATCTCATATTGACGTCACAACAGTTCCATGACATATCATAATAGCAAACTAAGCATTGGTTTTGAGGCTAAAGAAACAACTGGAACATCCCCGGTCTTTTCGATAGCATGCAAGCGAAGAAAACTCCAATATACAGAATGGCTATTTTGAACTGTCCTCAAGCACGTAGTTGTTTTAAAGTCATAATAATATTATGACCTCACAATAAGTAGATGACTGAAAGCAACGCAAGCAATAGCTGCAGACAATTGAAACCGATTTTATTTAAATTGCAAAGTTGCAGGAATTACATTTAAAATGTGCAGGTAATTCAATGATTGTTGAAAAGTCATGGAGTGTTATTTTTAAGACCTTTCAACTCTACTTGCTTTATATATATATATATATATATATATATATATATATATATATATATATATATATATATATATATATATATATATGCTTGAAATACCTTGAACGGTTTTATAATTTTGTGCCGGATACCATGCTTACGTTCAGAGAGATAGGCATATCGTTAGTTTCATTTCCCCATCCACGTATTACATACCGGTGAGTAACACGTTCTGGATAAAGAAGCAATGCATCAGTGACAAAATGTACAGTGTTCGAGACGCACATCAATATACGGTTATGCAGTTTATAACGTGTATTGAGGTTAATACGACAAAATTACTAAAACCCACATAGTTAGTAGATGTTAAGCATAGAAATAAAGATGTTTTTCAGCCATTTTTTGCCAAAATTGCACGATGAGACGAATGGTATTCAGTTTTGACTTGGTTACATTTTTGTCCAATTAAGAAATTAAGTAATACAATTCAACAACAACAGGATTAACTAGGATTTACGTTGTGTGATGATTTACACGAAGAAATTTATTTCCTTTTTCTGGTAGTTTCTCTTTCATACAGACTGTGATCTACAGTTATAGAACTACAGACTTTCGGATGGACTGTTCAAAAAGTACAGGCCTTCGGATGGACTGTTAAAAAAATACAGGCCTTTAGATGGACTGTTCCAAAAGTACAGGCCTTTAGGTGGACTGTTATAGTATAAGCTCATTCTTTGACAACACTTATATTTATTTGTAAAAGCTCATTTAAATTTTAATCTTAAAATATATAGGCAGTAGTTTTCAACGACAATTAACTGGAAAGTACTCGTGCTCCGAAAACATACTGCCTTACTGTGGGGTCAACACAAATAGCTTAAAACTTAGGCCCGGGACCTCTTTAAACTCTAGCCACTTTCTACAATCATTATACAAGCTTAAAACTTAGGCCTGGGGTCTCTTTAAACTCTTGCCACTTTCTACAATCATTATACAAGCTGAACTTGGCACAACTTTAAGTACTGGATGTTATTGCTACCGCGAGTATAAAACTGAAAATGACTTTAAATGGTAGTCAGGTAGTTGACTTTAAAAGGTAGTCAGGTAGTTAACTTTAAAAGGTAGTCAGGTAGTTGACTTTAAAAGGTAGTCAGGTAGTTGCAGAAAGTTAAGACAACATCAGGTTTTTAAAGTACAGTTTATCCTGAACGATGATCACGTAATGCACATGTACATAAACAAAAGAACATAGGAAATCGATTACTGAGATAAAGATCATGTCTCAGAGAATATATTTTCTATTATATTCATGCTACAGTGCTCATTTATTATAACGCTGTCCTCGGAAGCCATAAAGTATAAGACTCTGCTGAGACCACCTCAAACAAGAAGATTTAAAACAGTTGACGCATACACATGTATGTATGTATGTATATGTATATATATATATATATATATATATATATAATCCGATAAAAGCGTCAGTCATACAATGTACCACACAGATCAAAGGACAGCAGTGGCTTGGGTCACAGTATTGTTACAGAACATAAATAACTAACACTTAATCTACATTGACCCTGAAGAATCAGATTTTTCATACAGGAGTAAGAAACAAGCATCATATATCATGCAGCAGCAAAGTGTACACTATACGCAAGTTATGATAGCCTTTTCATCACACGTAGAAACCAGTAGTCAAGAGTCAATAGAGTGACCGATAAGTACAGCTTGATGAGTGGCATGACTAGAATATCAAAGTGTATGGAAGTTATGATTCCTTTTTCTTTGCACGTACAAAGAAGTTATCTATGATCAGTCTAGTAACAAGCAGATACAGCTTAATATGAGTGGCATTAATGGAACATCAAAGATGTGAATTGAAGGTGCTGCATTTTACGGCCGTTTGATGTGTGCACTGAAAATAACTATGTCCATTGTGTTCTTTATCAAACCGAGTAAACTGCTCTACATCTCTGTACTAAGTACTTGACACAGCTTTATGGTTTGTAGGGTCTTTCTTCTCATAGAACACACTAACCAGAAGGTCTAGGATTTAAGAAACTAAAGTCTTGAACCTTCATAACAGAACTACACACATCGTTTTCAATCCGTACAAGTCGCTATAACACGGTAATATTATAAATCAATCAAGACATGCAGTATAATTCATATACATAATCGTATCTCTGACGTAATTTTAACTGTATTTTGTTTGTATTCTTTTCAAGCCAGCTCGTTTTCATTATATTCAATAGAACACAAAATCATTGCCCACTTATCTGAAGTAGATGATACAAAAGCATTATTTCATTCTCTCTGAAACGTTATTTGATAACTAAAGATGATTATAAAAAATATCTATACAAATACGGATGATGGTGCTATATATTCTACAGGGACTTGAAGTATTTGGAGCTGGCCAGTGATCTCATACTTGTTACTAGTTCTGAATAAAACATGAATCTGTTTACGGTGTATTTACTCAGTGGCAATGACAAAAATATAAATGATTCAAGAAATTTTTTCTCGGACCTCGGAAATGTTTCATGGGATTCAATCAGATGTCTTGAGATGATGACGAGTCTTGCTGTGCAGCATGAGAAATTTTCTCAATAATAATCGGTGTCTAGAGTATCTTATTGACTCCCTACTAGATGTACAATCAGTTACCAACTTTGACTCCCCACTAAATGTACAATCCGTTACCAACTTTGACTCCCCACTAAATGTACATCCGTTACCAACTTTGACTCCTCACTAAATGTACATCCGTTACCAACTTTGACTCCACACTAAATGTACATCCGTTACCAACTTTGACTCCCCACTAAATGTCCATCCGTTACCAACTTGACTCCCCACTAAATGTACATCCGTTACCAACTTTGACTCCTCACTAAATGTACAATCCGCTACAAACTTTGACTCCACACCAAATGTACAATCCGTTACCAACTTTGACTGCCCACTAAATGTACATCCGTTACAAACTTTGACTCCCCACTTAATGTACAATCCGCCACAAACTTTGACTCCCCACCAAATGTACAATCCGTTACCAACTCTGACTCGCCACTAAATGTACAATCCATTACCAACTTTGACTCCCCACTAAATGTACAATCCGCTACAAACTTTGACTCACCACTAAATTTATAATACGCTACTATCTTTGACTCCGCATTAGATGTACAATCCGTAATCAATTTTGACTTAGCAATAAATTTACAATCCGCTACTATCTGTGACTCCGCACTAGATGTACAATCCGTTACCAGCTTTGTCTTACCACTAAACATACAATCTGCTACCATCTTTGACTCCCAACTAGATGTACAATCCGTTACCAACTTTGCCATACCACTAAATGTACAATCCACTACCATCTTTGACTCCGCACTAGATGTACAATCCGTTATCAACTTTGACTCCCCACTAATTATACAATCCGCTACTATCTTTGACTCCGCACTAGATCTACAATCCACAACCAGCTTTCAACCTTAAAAGAAAATATGTGTCCAGTATCTCATATGTCTAAGAGATTTTTTTTTAAAAATGTATATGTGCTAACAAAGTCGCTAATTGGTTGGTAGGTTAGTTACCGTTCCTAAAATAACTTAGATTACATAAATCTACAATTTTCGTTTATGTTTGGAACCACATTAATTATGTACAAGCATTACAAGGTTTCGCTTCCGCACGAAAATTTTGCATATCGTCAGACTGTAACACAAAGTCACTAAATATATAAAAGGGGCACGTGTTGCCCGCTTTGGCATCAATACACTCTCCATTTTCTGGGAGGTACGGTTTCTTAGTGGTTAGCGTGCTGGACTCGAGACCGAAATGGTACGGGTTCGAATCCTACCGTCAGATATACCTTGGTCGGCTACCGTGGTGTCCTTGAGCAAGGCACTTTACTCCAATTGTCCTGGCATAAAATAACCTACTTGTTTTGCTGTGCTGGTAAGCATGAAATCGAGAAATGAATCTCTTCAAAAGGACATTATAAATTTGTTTACATACATCACTTATGAACAAGTATTGCTGATGAACTTTACCGTATAGCTGGCGTGTTTTTCGGACAGAATAAAAGATACCAACAAGATCAAATAAATCAGAGACGTATACCAGTAATAGTGCAGCATTTGAACAGACTGTCTGCAGGCCAAGGTCTCTGGGAGTCACTTAAGAGTCTAATAGGTATATCATATACTGATCGGTATCATGAGTGTTGTTGGTCAGAGTGAGCTGGAAACAATCATTTACGCTCTTGTATTTATAAGTATGAATATTGTCCATGTATCCATCAAAATGACACATATCAATGATTAAGATCCGTTCAGTTTTGTCGTAGAGTTTAACGGCATTCTTTTCAGCACACGATAGACTATATACATGGTGGTCTGTATAACTGGTGGAGGAAGAAAATGGGAAAATCCCGGTAAGAATAACCGACCACAGGGAGCTACTGGCAAGCTTTCTCACACACCCATATTGTCGGAGCCTGAGAATCTAACCCACGCGGACAGATGTGAGATGGCAGTGATCGGTAAAAGCGAACGCTTTATACCACTCGTCCCCCACCCCGGAGCCCAATGTTCAGTTTAAACAATTCTACTCAAAAGTCACATGAATGTTATATTGCTTGTTCTGTGACTATCATTTCACATTGCAACAGCAACTAGCTATAATTATAAATCAATTTTGATTGATAAAATAGGGAAAGTGCCAAGATCATTTGTTTTGATGAGTTCCGGAAGATTTTATGTTCGGTTAAGATATGGACAGCATACCTTGCAGGTGTAATGAAAGGACGATTTCATCATCAAGGCCGCTGAGTTGTTAAGAACATGAATGAATACAGCCTCTAAAATTTAATTTCTCTAGATCCTTCGTAAATGTTTTCTTTTTTTTTCTTCACCAATCTCTGTAGTGATTCATTCATGGAAATGACATCGTATCAATAAACTGAATTAAATTTTTGAGCCAGTGTCTTTCAGTGGCAAAGAAGATTCACACTACAAACGGTGAATGAACATAGACGTATGATGCAGACGTGTTTAATATTCCGAAAATGTAAACTCAATACTAAATGCTACCCTGTGCAATTTGCTGTGAACGAAACTAGAGATTACAGGAGTTTGGAAGCAAAAGATCAAATATATATGGGTGCGTGACATGAATAAAAAAAGTCTGAATCTCACTCAGAAACCTTTGAATCAACATTCAAAGAAAGCTATGGCTCTGTATTTGTCATGAAAGGGAGAATTTCTAAAGGTGTGAAAATACATCGTTCCTTTGGCGCAATAGGACAGATAGTGGAGACATTTATGCCGATATCCACTTAATCAAAATCCATTCGAACGTATTATTGAGATCAACATGCTATATTGAGGACTTCAGTAACTCCCAGAGTTCGACTCCTGGGTAAACATGTTATATCCAGGACTTCAATAACTCATTAAGGTCGATTCCAGAGTAATGCTGTCATTATAACCTACGGTTTGCTTATCTATATGAATGACCTCATGTAAATTGTGCTATACCCCATTCCATTGACTTGTCTACTTACCTATATAGTTCGTACGATCAGATCTGCCTATGGTGCGGACACGTGCCTGTACTGGATACGGAGTATTCATAGTATGTACTATCCTTATACTGAGTTATGAATACTAGCTAGTTACGTTGAGTTATGAATAGTACATCCTTACGGTGAGTCATGAATCGTTACGTTGATTCATGAATATTAACTACATCATTACGTTGTCACGTTGAGTCATAAATACTGCATTCTTACTATGAGTCATGCATACTATATCCTTACGCACAGTCATGAATAGTACAATATTACGCTGAGTCATGAAACTACATCCTTACTTTGAGTCATGAATGTCACAATTTGACGTTAAGTCATAAATACCAAATCCTTACGTTGAGTCATGAATAGTACATCATTACACTGAGTCAAGAATACATCATCCTTACGTTCAGTCTTAAATTCTACATCCTTACAGTCATCAATACTTCATCCTTACTTTGAGTCATCAATACTACGTCCTTACGCTGAGTCATGAATACTACAACCATACGTTGAGTCATGAATATTACATAATTAGTTTGAGTCATGAATACTACATTCATACAGTGAGCCATCACTATTACATCCATGCATAAAGTCATGAATACTACTCCTTACATAGAGTCATGAATACCACGTCATTACATAGTCATGAATACTACAGCCTTACGTTGAACCATGAATAGTACATCCTTGCGCAGAGTTGTGAATACTACAGCTTTACGTTGATTCATGATAAGTACATAATCAGATTGAGCCATGAATACTACATCCTTTCTTTGAGTCATGAATACTACTGACGTTGAATCATAAATGCTACAGTCTTACACAGTCATGAATACTACATACTTACTTTTGAGTCATGAATACTACGTCCTAACATTGAGTCCTGAATACTACACTCTTACACAGAGTCACGAACAGTACATAATTAGGCTGAGTCATGAATGCAACAATCTTACATAGAGTCATCAATACTACGTCCATGCATAAAGTCATGAATACTACGTCCTTACACAGTCATGAATATATGTCCTTACATAGAGTCATGAATACTACGTCATTACAGAGAGTCATGAATACTACAGCCTTACGTTGAACCATGAATAGTAAAGCCTTACGCAGAGTCGTGAATACTACAGCTTTACGTTGATTCATGAATAATACATAATTAGGTTGAGTCATGAATACAATATTCTTACGTTGAGTCATGACTACTACTACCTCCTTACGTTGGGTCGTAAATACTACATACTTTCTCTGAGTCATGAATGCTACAATCTGATATTGAGTCATACATGCTACATTCTTACACTGAGTCATGAATACTACATCCTTACTTTGAGTCATGAATGCTACATCCTTACTTTGAGTCATGAATAATTCATCATTACGTTGAGTCGTGAATACTTCATCATTACGTTTAGTCATGAATACTATTACGACTCTATCGACTTAAACTGAGTAAAAGAAAAGTGCGAAAACCAACAAGTTTTGTAAAATTCAACAAATAATTTATTGACATAAAAACAAGTGAAAATTTAAAAAAAGAAATTACAGTATTGTGAATTAAGTTCCCAAAACCAGACCTAATGTTTAAAATTCTCATTAAATTCCATTGTGTTCCAAAAATGTTTCAACTCTGAATGTGTTGATTGCCTCTAGTAGCCTGTGAAGTGGAGAAATTCCAACAGTCTTTTGATGAATCACATAATATAATTCAATATGTCCTTATCTGAATTCATTATAATTCCAAGTTAATTTCTCTAAAAAACGTATTGAGCACTTTGTAATTCCAATGAATAATAAATCTGAATAAATCAAAATAAAAAACTGAACACAGAAATTTGTTTTAAAAAATGTTAGATTTAAATTCGATATCGATGAAGAGTATGGCGCTTAACTTTCAACTAGATTTAGAATATTTCTATGAAGACAAAGATTCTTTTCAAGCTAACTTATAGGCGTTACAAATATTCGGCAAATTATTTTCCAGGCTGGCTCTATTCTTGAAGGCAATGTAGGAACTGAATGGCTTATATTTGGAGTAGGCTTACTTGCAAAGTCGGCTTAATTTTTAATTTCTGAATAGATAATTGTCCCGAAATTCAAGGTTAAGCTGACTTGTCTTTGTTGGAATGTTTGCTACTTACTACCCATAAATAATTGTGCATTTGCGTTTGTTTCTATTTTGATTACATTTCACACCAACAAATTTTCGAATAATGTGTGCATACGGCAGTAAATTCGACACATTGTTTGTTGTATTGAATATTTAAATCACCCATGTGCTCCATTGCAGGTTGATTTAAATATGGTTTCATTTCGATTTAATTTGAAATCGAAGTCATAAAGTATGCTCTCGTCAAGCATGGTAAGGTTGACGAGACGACACTAACATTTCCCGTTAAATGGTGACGTCACCTTTTTATGCTGACACAACACTTGCTTGAATTGCTTTTCAAAGGGAATTAAGGCATTATAGCTGTCAAAATATTTTTTCGGCATGTCAGTTCCACGTACAACACTAACAGCAGGCGGTTCTTTTGATCTTTTTTATTTTAAGAGATTATCGATTCGATTCGATAAGAGAAGCGTGAGATCATGACCCCATAATCTCGGATTCTCAGACGTGGAAAAGAGAGCCAAGGAACTTATAGGATTATCCAAATAGCGACATTTGTGGGAAAGACCATTCTTCGGTGTATTTGAGATATGGTCAATAGTGGCGAGTACATGCCAGTTCTGGAGCACTTGTAAAGTTTGAGACACGCACAACAGAAACAAAAAAGTAACCCATCGATAAATTCAGAATACCAAGAGCTGTTTACTCTTCTTTACTAACTACACCAGGTCCCTCTCTGTCGTCATGAAGTTTGGAACACCCTTCTACTACCCAGTATCGTGATGGAACAATAAAACATCTAAACCTATTTTTTCCGACGCACGGTGTCATCGAATTCTTTTCGATATGCAAATGACTCTGACCTACAGCCCAACATAAATGTGCAAATAATAAAGATGGGTGGGAACGGTCAGAGGAAATGATCTACTGATAAATTCATGTTCGATATCTCCATTACGCACAAATGCAAGATACTTTCGGAAAAGATTAGAAATAATGACAACAGAAAATCGAGAGAAATGTTATGCCGATGTCAACTAATGGAAGCAAATAAAGAATCAATATGAGGAGAGAAAAGTGTTATCGTCTTCGATCTAACTAATTTAATGTTATCGTCTTCGATATGATTGATTTAAGTGAATGATGACATAGCCTGACCCCATAACCAAATTCGAACCACTCATTTGTGAATTTAGTGCGACCGCAAAATAATTTCAAATGTCTTTCACCAACATCAATCCAATAGCAATTTTGATTTGCCGATTTAAAAAAAGATAGTCAATTTTTAAGAAAGGATGCAGAATTACAAACTGCACTCATTGATGATATCATGGAGAAAATCAGCATATTACGATGACCAAGACAATGAGGAATGATTATATTTTGATATTATACTAAGATGAATACACAAGTTTTGTATTCAGCGAAATTTAATGTACAATTAGAAGATATCGTAAACTTTTGGGGAGACCGGGGGGGGGGGTAGGAAGAGATAAATCGGTTCGACAAAACCAAAGATATCATTTATGGAAGACAAAGATTTAAAACAGTACATGGTGACTCATGATACTAAGTAGCAGTTTTTTTTTTTTTTAAATGCCTTAGAATGACGAAGTTTCACATAAATCTGAAATCATTTATAAATACTAAAACGAGGAAAATATGTTGCATTTTGTTGAAAGAACAAACGTACGTGCTTTAGACTTTCTTCCTGATGGCTTATTGATATCGCCTAAAGACAATTCGTCAGTTATTCTCTGGATGCTTTTACTAACTGAGAAGAATTTTAAGGCATTTCAAATGAGTGTAAAGTTGCTTACAGGAATTTAAATAAGCTGTGGGGAATAATTAACGGGGAAAAAAGACCAGGATACAAATAATTACTCAGACCTGAAAGAATGGCCAACTGAGAAATCTGCCTACAGTTTACACAAGCAATCTACAAATTAGTTTCATTCAGAAGTGTCCATGTATGTCACGTGGATGACCAGTAACAATCAGACATGGCTGAAATGCAGTCATATGAAAAATGAATCAACGGATATATATTTTGAGTGTGATAGATACTTTCTCAAAATAGTCCTGTGCTTCTAAAGTATAACCGAAAATGTGAGATGATATGCAAGATGCTTTCACATAAATACTAAAAGAGAGCAATCCTAATAATATATGGTCAAATAATGGAAAAAAAATTGTTTGCATCCGGAAGGATTTGTTGGATAAAGGAGAACAATGATAATTTTTAAAAGCATCTATAGTGGAAAGGTTTCACTCTAACGACTAGAATGTGGAAGTATTTCAGTAAAAATGGCGAAATATCTCTGAAGGAGAATTAAACCAGAAAAATGTATTGATGTTTTTCTAAAGATAATTGATGGATTCGAAACACTCATCACAAGTCAGCAGACATGACTCAAATAGAAGCGACCTAGAAAAAAAATAAAATAAATAAATAAAATAAAAACGATAAAAAAACACATCAAAAATATGAGTCCAAGGTCAAATTATACGGCTTCCTGATAACGGATACATTTGGTACTTCTAAATTCAAAATTGGTGAAACGATTAATATTAGGAAATACCAAAACAATACTTGCAAAGGGACAGGTGATCAAGTATTTAATAAACTGGAAGACATTAGAGGAGAGCGATTTTCAAAAGCTTGTTTTGTGAACAAGATTTATATCTATACGAAACGCACTTCGAGGTTTTCCCAGATTATGAGTTTGTGTATTTTACAAGCGAGGAAGAAGCAGTGTAGTCTTGCCAGTTTGTATTGATCACAAAACCTGAGTAGAAACTAAACGAACATCGAAAACAACATAGTTAAACATCAAAATGGTACACATGAAAAATGGATAGGGCGATTACTGTGTAGGGATCGTCTTATCTGTGTAATGAATGACACTGCAGAAGAAACTGAAATCGATATCGTTGTAAAGGATGAAGTTGATTTTCACTTCATTTAAAAAAACCTGAAAAACCAATACAATTTCAGCGACTATAACCGATCTATCTACCAGATCTTGACAAGAAAAGGGAAATGAGATGTATATAGAGGTTGATGCAATCATTTTCACATTTTGATTTCTTTAAAATTTCGCTCAGGTAATGAATATCAGTCATTCGCACAAATGCTACATTAATTTTGCACTTTTTCTACACAGATATTTACTATTTAAAATTTGACAACATGCATAAAACTTTCAGTCATTTACGGTGACAAAAAAATAAATAAATAACCAGAATCAGTTGATCTGGTAATAATGTTCACACAAACTTGTTGACTTTATGTGGATATATAGATTTTGAAGATTCTGTTTTCACAAACATTTGTAGTAACTGAAATTCAGCGAAACATATAACATGGTTCAATCAGTTGTACAAACAGTGCAACCCATTGTTTTGCCTCAGGCATACATCTTCTATTCAGACAGCTGTGCAAACAACGAATGAACATTAGTTGCGAAAAGTTACATTCATAACAAACATAAATAAATATATAAATGAAATGGAAAAACTAAATACAAAATAATTGTGAGACTTACATGAGAATGTAGAAAATCAGTAAATACAGTTTCAATGTATTTGTGCTGAAAATTAAGTTTGATGCTAGTTTTTTGGTGTCTAAATAATTGATTCTAGATTGAAGAAGTTAACCTCTACAGCACCTTATCGGTGTTCTGCAACTTAGTTTCATGCATTTAATTGCTTAACCCACCTTACCATGTCAACATAACACAATGCATTTACCTGTTTTACCAGCGTAAAGGTTTACTAAACAGAAAAATGTGGTTTTCGTTTTATTTTACCTATCCTTTTGAAAGCTACACGTTAAATTCTGACAGTGATGACTGTTTGAAAAACAAAGTACCTATCTCAGTGTGGTATGAATTGTTGGTAGAATTAACTAAACTGGGGAGTATGGATGGCAGCGTCGGGTTGTGGCATTTCCTTGATATATTATCAGACGATCACATAACAGCATTAATGAAAGTAATATACAAATTTCAGATCCTTTTCCAGGTACCAAAACTTCAGTCTGACTATAACATATCATTACCAGCTGATGATGGGCCCAAGTTCAATAACAACAGCATTTATAAAACAAAAACAATTTAATCTGATCTGCAACAATTTAAAATTCTGTCACATGATGACTCAAGATATTCAAGGGGAACAAAAAATACTTGAAAAATAATGCGCCAGAAGAACGTCAAACATAATATTTCGTGTTGTCTACATTTCCTGTCAAGTTGGCTGCTTACTGGCGTAAATATAACTGTCAATTTTGTACTGTTGAATACTTGAAAACATTATCAGCTGATCAAGGGAATTCTGTAGCAAACAAAAAGGATTCACCTTCAGGCTGAAATTAGTTCCTTCTACATGAAAGTAATTATCTGACAGATGAAAATTATTTAAATACAAAATGAAAGCGAGAGGTGTAAGTGCACAGGTGTAGGTGTAGTACTGTAGGTGCGCAGGTTAAATTAAAAAGAACACGTTACAAAGTCTGTTTCAATAGTATCACATACTCTTCCAAAGAAAAAGGAATTGTTATTTTTAAGAGGACAAAGTTACGATACAGAACGAAAACGTCACAGTGAAATTCCAACAAAACATAACAGATTCAAAAGTGAAA
>JAECUM010094230.1:0-26130 GCA_016617855.1 Megalonaias nervosa | reverse complement strand
TGTTTGCAGAAATGAAAATAATAAGGAACCTAAATCCATAAACATTAACTTGCCATCATTAAAATCTTTTTTTTAAAGAAAAATTGTTATAATTTGAAACCTGTAAGATGTAACCACTTAATGATGTTTCTGCAGTACACCCCCCCCATGTTCACTGTATCAGTGTGTGCAGGAAATTAATGAAAATAATAATCTCTTCATTTTTCTTTGGAAACAGTCATTGATTTGACAAAATTCACAATTTGAAGCATTGTTTGTACAAGCTAAATTTTTAAAAGGTCACTGTTGTAAAATTATTGTGAATTTTTTTTTTTAATCAATGTAGTAATGCAACTGTTAATAGCATTGGCACAGAATGGAGAAAATTCCATGGAAATCGCCAGTTTTTGCCTTTGAAAATATACATTGATAAGAAAATCTACCTTTTTTGAGTAGATACAAGGAAATATTTTGCTTATGAAGTAGAAACATTTTATATTTTCACTCTTGGCTTCGGCAGTCATTACAGTTCATTGTTTCCCACTTATATCTGTTCAAAAGACATAGATATCCTCTATGTAATCACCTGGTCAACAAAGACTGATCATAAGCATATTTCTAGTACATTTGAGAATAAATATATCAGTTCCAAACTTGTACTTGCTTTCCAAATGCATGTTGTTATCAAGGAAAGGTTGATTACAGGACAAGAACTTAAGGAGGATTACAAAGTTAATTGTGAGGCATTTAGAGATTTCTTTCTTTTGCCAACTTGCATTTACTGGTTTCGAGACAGAACTATTGTTTCCTGCATCGGCCATCATTTGAACAATTTCAGTATTTTGTATTTAAGTTTTAAAAAAATCATCTGACACACATTATAACCCTGCTTGCAGGCTAAAACATTTTCCAGCTTTTCCCCATTGATTGCCTTGCTTGAATTTGTACACATTCAGAAGTTTTCATAAATTGGCATTGTCACTTGTATTATTTGCAGGGAAATGGATGAGGAAGACCAGAAGCCAGCACCCAGTGAGGAGATACGTCTGCTGAGAGAGGAGTTCAGGAGAAAGCAGGGGCTAGAAATGCATCACAAAGAGCAAGAACATGGTAAGGTAGTCTCACTCATGCTGAATTAACTCTGTATCATTCTACAAGAAGTTTTTAGCAATCTCTTGCGATAATCCAAGTGGTGATATTAATTAGTCTTGAAGATGAAGGAACCTTGAGGACTAGGAAGAAACTAGTATACACTGTACGTCACTATTTTATGAACCAGTGAATGAAGAGACTTTATAACATGTAATTTGATGGTAATTTGATTAGATTCCATAAAATATATTCATATGCACAATTTAAAATGATTTGTTTTAAGTATGTTTTATGGTACAGCAACACAAGTAGGTTATTTATAGCTGAGGCAATTGGTAGGATTTAAACCTGCATTAAAAGATTAATATTGAACATAACATTTTTTACATAATTTGCTTTATATGCCGCTATAAACCAATTTTACATGTTAGTTTCACAACTTAACCTCATTACATTTCTCAGTCCATATCAGAAAGTCTAAAATTAGTTTTTCCCAAAACTAATATCTTGTTAGTTTTGTAGTGCTTTGTCACAACAGGGAAAATTTTCATTCAACAGTTGATGTTTTTAAGTTCTTTTTAACATTGAAGCATGACATTGGCCACTAGCTGCTAGAAACTGTCCTAATGTACAGTGTTGGTTTTAAGACTTCTGCTGTATACACTTATTACACAGTGGGGGGTTGGGGTGGGGGAAGAGAAGGAGAAAGGAGAGGATGGACTATAGCTTGATAAATACTTGTTCTGACTTTTAGAAGAAGAAAAGAACAAATTTTAGATGGTTAGCCCCTAATCAGGAAAATAAATTACATGTATATGTTTGTTTATATAGCGCAAGAAACCAGTTGTATCTGACCCATGTGTTCTCTACCACTTCTGACTTGCGGGTTTCCTTCTGCTGGCTTCAGGGTAAAGAGAGCTCAGTGTTATTACTTTTAAAACACTAAGTTATTTTGGCAAATTACTGTTTATATCTAAATATACACATGCTAAAGTTCTGTCCACCTGTCCAAGTTCTACACTGTCATTTAGCTAAATGGTTTCCTGACATAGTTGCACACTCTAATACTATTTATCTTTCCAATGTATACATCTGTAACTATTATGTTTCTCTATATTAAGTCCATCTCTACCCTTCCTCTGTTAAGTTCCCTTTTACATTTATGTTTCATATCTTGTATCTCCTCACTCTGTCTTGTATCTTTATTCTTTCTCAATCCATATATAATATATAAAGAATACAAATGATATGGTGAATAACAGTCCTTTCAAGTGCACTGGATCCAGCAAGGGATCACGTGTGTCAGGGGTTGATGAAGGTAAATGCAATAAACTGACAAAGAACAGTGCAAAACTAGGATCTGACTAGCCTGAGCGCTTTTGACTCTTAATGAGCCTTTTCAAAGGCATATGCAAAACATAGACAAGACAAATAAAACAGAAACACCATTGTGTTTGCAAAACTTTACATAATTTAAAGGTTTAATTCCTGTAGAAACAGCCATGTAAAGTTTTGCAGACACAACGGTGTTTCTGTTTTATTTGTTGGTCTTGTCTTTGTTTTGTATATGCCTTTGAAAAGGACTCATTAAGAGTTGAAAGCGCACAGGCTAGTTATATATCACACCAACACCCAATTTACCTTATATACAGAATATGATTGGCTAACCATTACTAAATGAAGGACAACCCCCTTCCCCCACCAACCATACCATAACTAAATATGCTGAACCAGCATTACGTATGACCCAGTGACCCAGATTTGTCATGACTTTCTGAATCCCACCAACTTGCCATGATATTGATGTTCTCCAAATTCTTTCCCCCAACTTCTTGTTAAATAAAAACCTGATACTGGTAACTGCTGACTGTATTACCTCTTCCATTGAACCATATAAATTCCCTTTGTTCATATAAGCATGAAATTGAGCAATGGTAAAGTTTTGCATTAGATTTTTTGAACGTGACAAATATACTTAAATGGGTGCATTCAGTGGAAAATTTAATGTAATATTACTATGGGTCTAAAGTTTATGTGTTGATATGCTGGGAATTCTTGTCTTGCAGGTCTTGTCAGCTTAAGCAGAAAACATAGTCCACCATTGTAAACATTAAGTTTTTGTTTTTCAATTTTTTGAAAATCTTGTGTTCTACATTTGTTGCTGCATTCATCTGAAATTTGGTTGTAATATTGCAGTAGGTATAAAGTTGATATGTCAATATTCTAGGAGTTTCTGTCTTGCCTGCTTAAGCAGAAAACATGTTTCATTGTTGTAATCAAAGGATAATGTTTTGTGTTAAATTTCTTTTAAAATCACATTATCTTCAGCTCAGTTTCTGTATTGAACTGAAACTTTATGACAATATTTGTGTATGTGTAAGGAATTCCAGTCATGTCTGTATCACCTACTTAAGCATGAAGGGGGCCCCGAGTGGCTGAGTGGTCTAAAGCACTCACCGTTACAGATCACTGCCATCTCACCTCTGTCTGCGTGAGTTCGAGTCTCAGGCTTGGCTAACGTGGGCACGTGAGAAAGCCTGCCAGTAGCTTCTCGTAGGTCGGTGGTTCTTCCCTGGGTTTTCCAGGGTTCTTCCTCCACCAATTATACTGGACGCCATGTATAGCCTATCTTGTGCTGAAAAATGGCATTAAACCCTACAACAACAACAACAACTTAAGCATGAAAGTTTATGAAGTCAATTACAAGAATTAAGCACACTGGGTTGCATGGAACACTAGTGGTTAAATTTGGTATGAATGTTCTGCTGAGCCAGAATTTGTGCTTCAAGTGATACTCATTTCCGATTAAGTACAGTTAACTGGAATTTATCCTGACATGTTTCTTTTAACTCAAGTTGCTTTCATTTATACTACTACACTGTCTTATAGACCAATGTATATTGATGAGTAATGTCAGGCTTCTTGGGCCACTTGTTTAATGTTAGCGAAAGTAGCATGGACTGAATACAGGTTCTAGAATTTTCCAGTCTTCTATCGCAGGAATGTTCACACCAGCATATTGATCCTTTCATTTTGGATTATTACATTACCTTATAATTTTGTATCACTTAGTTTTGTGCTTGTCTACTCTTACACTGAATGGAGAAAGTACTAATGTATTTATGTCTAATGTATTACCATGATGGCTTGACCAGACTTGGACTTAATCCTGCAATTTATTGATCTCTCTCTTTTTTGTCTGACTTGTTCTCACAATGTTTTTTTTTTTTCTTCAGTGTATGAAATGGAGAATGAAAATGACAGACTGTTGGAAAACCAGTTCACAAGGAATGATGGGAGGGTTTATCAGGCCCCAAAAGGTGAGACTGAGTTACAGGCATTTGCTGTGCTGTTTGGAAAGTGCAGTGTTCAGACCAAGCTACAGAGAAATTAGCTGATGAGGGACCACAAGGCTTTGTCCTTAATGAAAAGGCAGCTTTTATATAAAAATTTATTTTGATAGTGAAATTAAGGAAAAAAGTTCATAATACAGTCCTTTAGGAGTTGTTAGGTTTGACTGCATTAACCTATATTTTCAGCATTTCTTTTCATTGGAAAAGATCTATATATATTCTACTAACTTTCTTGCCTCAGAGGTTATATTCTAAAATAAAAACTCATAAGTCAGTAGTAGACCACTTCTAAAATGACTGAGAAAAATTCAAAAGCATACTTCAAGATGATGTCATTTAAAAAAGTTTCTGAACCCATACTGATGTCGTGAACTGTCTGAGTGGTGCTAACTGACATTTTTGGAGAACACTGGAAAGTTTTTTCTGTTTTTGAAATCGTCCATTACACTTCTATCCATGATGATGTATTATGTTGTTAATATGCAACATTAAGATATAAAGAATACAGTTTTTGCTTTGGATGATTTTCAGATATTTTGTACCATGACCAACCCCATCAGAAATTATTTTTTGGTTGATCTGATTGAAGGGTTCATATGGTAATGTTTCTTTTGATTCTTTTTTCTTTGAACTGTTTCTGTGGATTTAATTTTTGTTTGTGGGTAAAAAAAAAATTTTTTTAAATAGAAAAAATGGATTTTATTTTCTACAAGCCATGATTTAAAAATACAGCATAAAATGATCTACCTGTGACTGCCCTCTCCCCACCATATTCACAGAATTGGGTACTAATTGACATTTCATTTATAGCAAAATATCCTGGCAAAGCAACAAAAAAGAAAATATTCTTGAAGATGTATTTTTACATGTATTTAGTACAGATTATAAGTAATTAGAAAAGTCATGTGACTCTTATCTCTTAATATACTTTTTCTTTTTCAGGTAATATATCAAACAGTTAACACTACAGGTAGAGGTATTAAGTAAATGATTACCACTGTGCTTTTGCTTTATGTACTTATTGCCTAATTGCTTTCTTTTGTCTTCTTTGTCAGTTTCTTACCTTATTTTTTACTAAGCTTGCACAGAGTTTTGAAGAAATCGATCAAGAATGTCAGGTGCATTACATATTTTCAATGATAAATTATATACCTCTCCCTCAGTAACTTGTGCCTGGATAACTTGCAGATCCACTTATAATGCAGAGTCAGGTGTGGATCCCATTTTTTCCCTAGAAAATACCCCCAAAATTGAACCCTATTTGTGGAACAATCAAAACTTGCAAATGAAACTTTGATATATCACTCATTTTATCCCAAATGGTGGTCATTGACCAGAAATCTGACACAGCATAGTGAAATTCACAACTTTTGATAAGAAGTGATATATTTTCTTAATTTTTTTATACCAAAATTAGTTTTAGTACACTGTAAATAATGGTATTTGATGATATTTTAATCCTTAAAAATCAGGAATGCCTGCTGGTGGCAGCACTTTAAGGAATAAATGTGAATTAGATAAGTTTTATAAAGTGATATTTGTGTTTTAGTTGAATCTTTTAATTTTGGTTTCTGTGAATCATCATAAATGCTATATGGCCTCTTGTAGGGGCCCGTGGTGGCTGAGTAGTCTAAAGCACTCTCCTTTACTGATCACTGCCATCTTATCTCTGTCCATGTGGGTTCAAGTCTCAGTCTAAGGCAACATGGGTATGCTCACCATAGGTTGGTGGTTTTTCTTTTCCCTAGGCAGTTATATTGGCCACCATGTGTAGCTATCATGCACTGAAAAAAATGACATTAAACCCGAAACAACAATATGGCCTCTTGTATTCAGATGTGACAAGTGTCATTCTACTGTCACTGCTTTGTCATTGAACGTTTCTGAGAACCTACTTAAGTGCAGACTGTGTTTTGATCTCCAGTTTGCAGAAGTGTTTCTTGTATTGTTACAGTCAATTAAAAGTTGACCTGCTTTGTATTATCATGTTAATTATGTCTTTTGTGTGAATTCAATTAAACAGGATGGAATAAGAAAAGAAAAAAAGTTAAAAGGCTTGCAAATCATACCCATGTAAGAGCTAGTGATGATAGTGTGTCAGGTCTTGATTTCAAATGACCAGTTGAACACTTACAAATATTATTATGTGGGTAACATAACTGAAGTCTCTAACATTAAACAGTACTTTATCCTACTAATTTGCAAATGTGATCAGTGATAGTGAGGGAAGCAAAGCTAAAGAAGTACTTGGTGCATAAAAAGCTTTGTTTCACAGATGCAGTTCATTATGGAAAAGCGAATTTCAAAGATATTTTGAGAGGTTTGCTCAAGGAGTAGAAATTTCACTATTACTTGCAATAAAATTGCAGCAACAATATTTTACTAAACGAACAATAATTTTTAAAAATAGTTTCAACATTGATGGTAATAAACTGTCTGTAGATTTTTGAGAAAAGGAAATTTTGTTTTCTTGTGAATCAGTAATAACACTTGAACATATAAATATTCACATGCAGAAGGCAATGATGTAATACAGTGTTTTTGGAAGTACATGTGGGTGTGTCCCCAGACCTCTTGGAGTAATGTTTTTAATGATTTTTCAAAGGTTGATTATCTTGAAATAATGGTAAATTTGACAAAATAGAGAACAACTTCATGAGAAAAGCATCTCATGGACAATTATTCCAAATGCGAATATAAAATGAGTATTAATCTATTTAACACCTCGTACTCCTTCATGATCTTGTTGTTACTGTCCAGCTGGGATGGCATCCCTTTCTTAATTATTGAGAGATCCCTCTAAACTGTGGCCTGTGTTTTATTACCCAGTTGTGTACCAAGTTAAGGGAGAGGTGTAAATAGTCTTCCTCTGACAGCAAAGATTTTCATAATTACATTCTTGGATGTCAGTGTCTTTGATGTTTTGGGCCATCTACCCATAACAATTGTAAGGGTAAAAATTTACTCCAAAAAATAAGATTATTTCTAGGTGCCATAGTTGAGTATCGCTCAGATAAATCATATTGCATTACCTCTCCTTCTTTTTAGCATACCCTCATAACTCATGAACCTGTTTAGCATGGAGTCAGGTGTGGATCCCATTTTTTCACATAAAAAAATGCCTCAAAATTGCCCCCATTTGCTGAACTTGAATAAATATTTTAAATGAAAGCTACATAAATCACTAGTCTTATGATAGAAATTGTCATTTGGTACAGGAAAATTTGTAATCAACGTAAAAAAATTTGCAAATTTTAATAAGAAATCATATATTTTGATTGATTTTGCCTTTTAAATAGATGTCTCAATACACTGTAAATAATAATTATTTGATGAAATTTTTTGCAATGAATATGCTTGTAAATATCTGTTGATGGTAAGCCTAAGAAATAAATACCAATTAAAGAAGTCTTGTGAATTGAGATTTTCTTTTTCTTCACTTTCATATTTTAATTTGATTTCATTGTTATCAAAAATGAGATGTTTTCTCTTCAGTTGTGACAAGAGTCAATTAACTGATACATTGGTGCCCATGAGTACTTTGTAAGAACCTAATTAAGTGCTCTGTCTTGGTTTGCGATTTGTAGAAGTGTTTGTTGCATTGTTACAATCAGTTAAAAGTAGACCTGCTTTGCTTTATCATGTTATTTTGTATCAGATAAAATAAGGGAGTTAGAATAAAAATGCTCAAGCATGCAAATCCTACCTTCATAAGAAATAAAGGTCACTGTCATGAGTCATAGACAGTCAAATTATTTAAATTGACGAATCAAACACTGTTTTAAATATTATTTTAATGTCATTAAAGTATATAACATATTTTATCATAACCATTTGCAACTGTAATCATGGATTGTAAGGGAACCAGGTGGTGCTTGAACTTGTTATCATAGAAAGGATTCATAATGGAGAAGAGCATTCCAAAGTTTGTTGTGAGCTTAAAATTCCTCAGTCAACACACGAGAGGTAGGTTCAAGGAAGAGCAAAAATTACAGAAATGCTTGCATGAACTTAATTCATATGATGGGCATAAAGAAACTGTTGGGCTAGTGATACACAGATAAAGGTTGGAGACCCAGAGTGGTGACCCAGAAATCTGAGAGACTTTGGGAGGTAGCAGAGAAGTAAAAAGATCACCCAGAATAAATGAACTGATTTTCTCTGAATGTCAGCTGAAATTCATATAGTGTATTAATTAATGTAAATATTGATTTGTTCTGATTCACACTATTGACATACTCTATGAAGTTAGGGTCCACTGAATTTGACATACTCTATGAAGTTAGGGTCCACTGAATTTGACATACTCTATGAAGTTAGGGTCCACTGAATTTGACATACTCTATGAAGTTAGGGTCCACTGAATTTGACATACTCTATGAAGTTAGGGTCCACTGAATTTGACATACTCTATGAAGTTAGGGTCCACTGAATTTGTGTTTGGACATTATTTGATAATTTGTATTCTTTTGCAATTTAACTAAGCAGGATTTAATGTTCTTAATTTCATTGACTGAATCTTGACAAATGTGATCTAAAGGAAAACAATTTAATTTTTGTATTTTATTTCATTTGATTAGAAATTTAGTGAAAAATACACGTCAACGATAATCTTTATGGTTATTTGAATTTTGTAAAACTGATGAAAGTTTTGTCTCAAAACATGTAATGGCTGTAATAGTTGAAGCATCATGTTTAATTGGCTATTGTTTTTTGTATTCAGTCATTATAAGGAAATAATGCTTTGTAATTTCTTTATTTTGTTTCATTTGAAGTGTGGTAGATCATCCAATGAAAATCATAGCATCATTGTTTTACTGATAAAACAAATTTAAGAAAACAAAAACAGCACAAGTTTTGACAGTTTTTCCTAAAATAAATGGGAACCTTTTTGTGGTTTTGTTCTAAATCAAAATTAGAATTTATTTACATTCACATGAAATAGTAGTGATGAAATACACCATTTTTTTGCAGGTACATGTACACATGATGTGTATTGAAACCTCATGGAACACTGGTTTTAAGTTTTTTTTTTAAAGATTGTTTTACATGAAAATATTGACAATAAACAAACAACTTCATTTGCATAAAAGGCTATTTATGACGATTGTTCCACAGCTCTTTGTGCAGATGATGGATGTTGATTTTGATAGGAACAAACTTGAATTATTGGTTGTTAGCTCTGCTGGTCATAGACCAGAGGAACTTACGGGATTGCCTGTTGTTTGTTGTACATCATCTTTCCATCCATAAGCTCAAAATTGTTATTGCTAATCCTCTTAACTACTTGGAGGATGGCCATTAAACATTGCACACACATTCATCACATGGTCTTGTTGGTCCTAAATAAAAAAAGTGGTGTTGTTTGGACATCGAATATGGGCACCACAGTGGCCATGTTGAAAATAATGCTATCACTGTTCCTTCTGAATGGATGATCAATGTGGGATTTTCAGTAAAAGCCTTCTGATGATATCTATTTGGTCCTAAATAAAAATGGTGCCATACTGATGTCCATTATGGCCACCATGGCAGCCATCTTGACAAACTTGCTGTTGTTAATCCTGATGAAGGGAAAGTGATGTTGACATGGCATTTTCACCAAGAAGACCTCTTGTGGTATCTAGTTGGTCCTAAATGAAACTGCTGCATCCAGTAATCCCACCATGGCAGCCATAAAATCATCTTATTGCTTCTTCTCCTGAATGGAAAGTCATATCAACATGGTTTTCACAAAAAAAATTTCTTATGATGTCTTGTTGGTTGTAAATGGAAACAGTGCCAATCTAAGATCCAATATGGCCAACATGACAACCATCTTAAAAATATTTCTTGCTACTCATCTTGAACAGAAAGTTGTATTGACATGGGGTTTTTATGGGAAGACTTCTTATACTGTCTAGTTGGTCTCAAATAAAAATGGTGCTGATCTAACTTCCATTATGACAACCACAGTGGCCATCTTGTTATTGCTACTCCTGAATGGAAGCTCATATTGATATCGGGGTTTCGTGAGATGATGTCTTATGATGTCTGCTTGGTTCTACATGAAAATGGTGCCAATCTGCCATCTAGTATGGCCACCATTGCAGCCATTTTGGAAAATCTTGTTATTGCTATTTGTCCCAAATGGCAAGGCTTATTGGCTTTGGTTTTCACTGGAAGATTTGGTATCATTTTAAGCCTAAATAAAAATGAAAGCAATCTGACATTCAATATGATCACTGTGGTCATCTTAAAAATCTTGTTATAGCTACTCCTTCTGAATGGATCATCATAATGGTAATGAAGTCTGGTGGGTCCTAATTGAAAATGGTATTGATCATTCATCCAATAAGGCCACAACTGCAGGTGGTATGAAAATCTTGTTATTGCTAAAAATTATATCAGAGATGTTTTCAACATTCAGCAGTTCAAAAGAAGAAATAGTCTTAACTTGAATTTCTGAAAATTCTTTTGGGTCATTAGAGTGTCAGTCACTTGAGAGACTAATGTTTTGTAGGAGTCATACTAATTGATTCAAATGAAGTGTGGAGTATTTTTATCTTTAATACTCATCACTGTCTATGCCTCATGGGAATTTGTGATGGATGTGAAAGTTTGATGTTCCACATTACTTTCCAGGATAATGAGGATCATGTATGTCACAAAGTTCATCATTCTACCAGTGTTTGATTTTGCTAGGGTATTGAGTGTAGTTGGTTACTGATGTATCCACAGAACCATCTTTCAACATCTTTTTCAGTGTAATGTATTTCCAGACATGCTTTCGGAAACCTTTGTTCGCAACAAGTTCCAAATCTTTCTTTCTTTGTCTGCTGTTTTGGAAGGATGAGAAAGGGATATAACGTCATTGAAATAACCAAGCATTGTCTTGGAGCCAAATTGAATGTGAAACAATGAAACTTTTACATGCAACTAGCTGATAAATTACTCATTGATAATTAGTTTAAATTATGCTTGTACTAACTTTTGTGAATAACTTGCTGTTTTTAAACCATCACATTCATGTCCTTTAAAGTATAGAATTAGCTATAAGATCTTAAAACTGATTGGATTAATCCTTGTAAAATTAATTCACTTAATTCATTTTCTTTAAAATCAGAACAAATCAGTATAGTTCTTTCATATTGTAATGCATTGATTAAAAAACATACTGCAGTTTACTGGTGCATCAGTTTATTATTTCTTCCATACTAGCTACCCATATGTTCTGAACAACTGCACAGATTTTGTCAGTGTTTTCCATACTAGCTACCCATATGTTCTGAAAAATTGCACAGATTTTGTCAGTGTTTTTAACTATCAATATAATGTACTGTTTGTAATTTTTCTTATCTTCTCATTTGTCATGTGTCATCAATCCACAGAAATCATACCTATTTTTAATTGTATATTTTTTTTATTCAAATACAAAATTTTAAAATTAAATTTGCAAAATGCAGGTGCTAAATAATTTAAAAAAATATTTTTACCAATAAATTAAAAAAAGTAACCAAAAATTACAGCTAATACAGAATATATGTTTAACTGCTTCTGTGGCTCCAGATCATAATATAATGACAGTTTCTCTTCAGACTATAGAGGGTCAAAATTGTTTCAGTCTGTTTGGTCATTTTTTGCTGTCACTGCTTTTAAACCTCTAAATGTCAGTGCTAATTATGGTCCCACTGATAATTTTATTTTATTTTATTCTGCAACAAACCCAAATTTAAATTCAGGAAACACATAGACTCAACAAAACCTTTTTGTTTTTATTTACTGTATAACCTAAGTCACTCTGGTTTACTTTTTCCTGTCAACCATTCATTTTTCTTTATTTTTGACCTGTTTCCTTTTCTTATTCTTAACTATTTTGTTTTAAACAATTGTTACAGTGTTGTAACATGTGTTCTTTGTTTTTTGTCAGTATTTTTCATCATTAAAGGCTCTCAGTCACCTCTTGTTGTTAGATGTCTAAAAATAAAACTTGCAAGGAGAATAAAAACTTGTGATTCATTCCCATTGCTTTTCTGTACTTGGAAACAATCAAGCTGTTGAAACAAATTACTCTTCCTGTACTTGGAAACAATCAAGCTGTTGAAACAAATTACTCTTCCAGTCAATAAAAATGCTAAGGAAGGTTGAACCAAAAGATTGTTGGAAATGGTTTCTACCAGAGATAAATCTGATAGGAACTGAAAACTCTCTGTATACTTTGGGTTTCAAATTGGAATGATGCATGTTAGTCCTTTTTTCAGCTTGATAGGCAGAAGTTGTATGCAGGGTATCTTTTATCTTGCTTTTGAAAAAATTAAAAAGAAGCTCAAACATTTTAAAGGAAAAAAAGTTAAGAGCTAAATAGGTTATGGGATGAAAGCTTACGTAAGATCGTACAGGGCAGGATAATTGGAAGGAGGGAAGAAGATACAACTTTTACACAAAAACTTTTTAAGAATACTGTAGTTTTGCTTTTTAGTGTGAACTTGAATAAAATCAGTTGGGATTATTTACTAGTATTGTAAAGAAAAGCTTTCACGTTACACCAGTTGCTTCTAAATAGAACTTTATATGACTAAAAGACACACATACAACATATGTAGATGCTAATAATGATGTTTATTCTTTTTACCACTATTGGTCATAGACCAGAAGAGTTTATGGGATGGTCTGTTCTTGGCAGTCATGGGTCTGTCCTTTAGCACAAGTTTGAATTGCAGTGATACTTTCTAAACACATTCATGCCACAGTCTAACTAGTTCAAGATGAAAATGGCGCTGCTTGCACATCCAAGATGTGCAGTGTACGACTTGAAAATCTGATAGTTTACTCCTGAATGGATAGTCATATCAGCATAGGATGTTCAGTAAAAGACTTCTTATGATCTCTCTCTCTCTCTCTCTCTCTCTCTCTCTCTCTCTCTCTCTCTCTCTCAGTTCTCATTTTGCCACAGATGTCACATGAGGCATCAACAAGTCTTCTCCAACTCTGGAGGTCTGCTTCTTGGTTGCCTGCTGTTGACATGTCAGATTGATCTGATTTCCCTTTCCATGGAACCTCTCCAGGTCTCTTTTGGGCATTGTCTTCCATGTTTCCCCGTTGGTGTCCATTTTAGTGCCATCTTAAGAAGAAGGCTTTTTTATTCTTCTAAGGCACTTGGTGTGGAATGAATCCAGTTTCTTACTGATGCTTTGGGTGGTTTTCCTTTATTTGGATCCATATGGCAGAAGGCTTAATAGATTTAATTTGTAGATTTTTAGTTTTGTCGTAAAAGAGAGCAGTTCTTACGATGTCTAGGTGGTCCTCAAAGAAAATGGTGCTGATCTGACATCTGATATCTTTGTTATCACTACTACTCCTGAATGATGCCCAACATGGCCACCACAGCAGTCATTTTGAAAATCTTGTTATTTCTACTCCTGAATGGATGGTCATATCGACATGGAGTTGTCACTAAAAATGTTTTATGATATCTAGTTAATTTTAAGTGAAATTGGTGCTGATCTGGTGTCCAGTATGGCCACCACCATCTTGAAAATCTTATCTCTGTTCCCACATGGGTGGTCATATCAACATGGGGTTTTCACTGAAAGACTTATGATGTCTAGATTGTCTTGAATAAAAATGGTGTATATCTAAAGTACAATAGTGCATCCACAGCAGCCATCTTGAAAATCTTGTTATTGCATTTCCTCCTGAATGGATGGCCATATCAACATGGAGTTCACACTAAAGGACTTCTTATGATGCGTACTTGATCTTAAGTAAAAATGGTGCATAACTGAAATCTAATAGTGTATCCACGGCCATAATGAAAACCTTGTTATTACATTTCCTTCTGAATTGATGGGTCATATCAACATGGTGCCTGTCTAATGTTCTATATGGCCACCACAGCAGGCGTTTTGAAAGTGGTGCTAGTGCAACTCCTACTGAAAAGAAAGTTATGTTGACATGGGGTTTTCACAAAAAGACTTCTGTATTGCATCCAGTTCTTAAATGAACATGGTGCTGATCTGATATCCAATATGGCACTATGTAGTGGCCATCTTGAAAATTTTTCCATCGTTACTGCTTCTCAATGGATGGTCATATCAGCATGAGGTTTTCACTTCTTGTGATGTCAAGTTGGACATAAAGATGCCGATGTTATGTCCAGTATGGCCATCACAGCAGCCATCTAGAGAATCTTTTTATAGCTACTTCTCCTGAATGGAAAGTCACATTGACACAGAGTTTTCACCAGCAGATTTCTTATGGTGTCTCCTTGGTCATAAATGGTACTGATCTGGAGTTGAAAATGGCTCCAAGTTTTCAACTTTAAAATCTTGTTATCACTACTACCAAATGAATGGTCATATCATCTTGGTGTTTTGACTTAAAGACCTCTTCCACTGTTTTGTTGATCTTAAATTAAAATGGTGCTAATCTGACATTCATTATGTGACCATCAAGAAAATCTTGTTTTACTTACTTGTTTTAAAGGTAAAGTCATTTTGACATGGAGTTTTCATCAGAAGAGTTCTTATGGTGTCTACTTGATCCTAAATGAAAGGGACTGACCATCAATGTGGCCCTTGTGATGGCTATCTTGTAAATATTGTTATCTCTACTAACATATTGATGGCTATATCAACATGGGGTTTTCACCAATAAATAGACTTCTTATGATACATTGTTGGTCCTAAATGAAAATGGTGCCAGTAATACATCCAATATTGCTGTGATGACAGCTGTTGTTAAAATCTAGTTGTCACTGTTTTGGAATGGATGATTGTTATGACATGGGGTTTTGACCAGAAGACTTCTAATGATGTCTACTTTGTCTTAAATGATAATGGTGCTAATCTGACATCCAATATGTGCGCAACAGCAGCTATTTGACAATCTTGTTATTGCTGAAGAATATTAGAAATGGCTTCAACACAGCAGTTAAGAGGAAGAAATGCTTTTCCTTGAATACTTGGAAATTCTTTTCTCCCGAGTAGAGTGACAGTCTCACGAAGGGAATCTTGCTTACATGAACAAGAACAAGAGCTTGGCATGTAGCTGAAAAATAAAGACAAATATATTCAAAATTGTTTATTACATATTTTATCTTAATGTTTAGCTCACCTGGTTGTATTGACAAGTAAGCTTATCGTATGTCCCTCCTTCTGTTGTGCATCATTCATCATCCTCTTGTGTGTAATGTAATCAGCTTCTTCTCAAAAACCATTAAACCAATTTCATTTAAACTTGGGAGAGAGCATCCTGGCATTAAAGGCTTTCAGATTTGTAAAATTGTTTCAAATCTTCCTTCAGATGCAGCCACCATTAATAAAATTAGAAACCCTTTGAATGTTTTCTTTTCAAAAACTGCTTAGTCACATTTAGACGAATTTGAAAGAAAGCATCTTGGCATGAATGAGTTTCAGTTTTATACAGTAATACCAGTCTTCTCAAAAAGTGCTGAACAAGAATTTGACCAGATTTGACAACGCATTTTGGTAAGAAGGGGTTAACAAAAAATTTCACACTTCTGCCAATCTGCCATCAGATATGGCCACCGTTACTAAATTAGAAAAGCTGTTAAATGACTTACTCTCAAAATATGCTTGATTGAATATGACCACATTCAGCAAAGAACATCTTGGTAAGACAGCTTTCAAATATTTTCTAATGATGCAGATCTGCCATCAGATATGGCCATTGTTGCTAAAAATAGAAAAATTTTCAAATGTCTTGTCAAAAGCTGCCTCAGATTTGACGAAATTTGGTATGAAGGTCTTCAAATGTTTTTGAATTGCCATCAAATGTGGCTGGTTTTACTAAAACTAGAAAAAACAATTTTGACAGAATGTATCCTGGCAAGAAAGGGTTTTAAGTTTTTTTTAAATACAAATTATGCCAATCTGTATTCAGATATTGCCATGGTTACTATAAATAGAAAAACATTTAAATGACTCTTTCTTAGAGATTACAGAATTTGACTAGATTTGACAGAAAGCATATTTTGCATAGATGACATGATCATTTGTGCAAATGATTCCAATCTACCATCAGGTATGGTTGATGTTACTTAAAATAAAAAACTTTGACAACCTGTCCAAAAAAATGTTGATAATTCGAAGAAATTTGTACAGAAGGCATCCAGATTTCTTAGCCAGTTGTGCATGCATTTGACTTTTATGCAGCTGTCAGCCAGGTGACCACTCTCAGGCCCACTTGGACCTATTTCTTACTGGGTTTTTTCCCCAGGTTCTTCCTCCACCACTTATACTGGCTGACAGATACAGCCTGTCTTTCATTGAGAAATAGTGCTAAACAACAAAGCATTCTGGCATGAAGGGTTTTCAAGAGAGCACAAATTATGCCGATCTTACATAAGATATGGCCACCATTACTAAAAGTAGAAATCTTTTCAAATTACTTACAATTGAATACCATTTAACAGAATTTGACCAGATTTGACACAAAGTATTCTGGCATGGAATGCTGTATAGCATATACAGATGATGCCTGTCTGAAATCAAATCTGGATACTGTTACTAAAAATAGAAATTTAAAAAATAACATTTAATAATTGCTTAACATAATTTGATCATGTTTATAGAAAGTGTTTAAGTAGTAAGGCCTTTTGGATTTATACAACTGATGCTGAATTTTCTCCCATCCCCATCAAATATGGCTGCCATTACTAGAAATAGAAAAATATTTTCAGAACTTTGAAAGAATTGGTGAACAGAATTTGACCTAGTTTGATGCAAGGTGTTGTGGTACAAAGGTCTTTCAGTACTTGACATATGATGCGGATGTGAAATCACATATAGATGAGGATACAGAAACTAATGGTACCTGAAAACACTGGTTTTGTAACATATGCAATAAACACTATTGGATTAAAATTTTCACAGAAGTGTCCTGCTGACTCAGATTTCTTGGTCAATTGTATATGCGTTAGGCAGATGTCGGTGAGGTGAGCAATAATATCAGGGTCATATTGGTCTCTTGTGTACTTAATTTAAAGACAGTCTTGATAAAAACATGGTTGCTTAAGCTTTTCTGCTGTGTCTTATTACTTAGAGCTGTCATTATGAATGAGACAAATCAAATAAAATTCAGTAATGCAATAATCGTTTTGAGTGTGACTTTTGTCAGTGCTAAAAAGATCCACTTGTTCACTTGGTGGTTAGTAAAGTACATGCGCCATCTGCCTGTATAAACAGCAAAAAAAATTATCACATAATGGTCTTGTATTAGTTCACCTGGAAAGAAGCCCAGTGAGTTTATGGTATGGTATTGATGCATCATGTGTCATAAACAGTTGCTGTTGGCCGTTTGTTAAAAACTGCCAGACCAGTTTCAACCAAATTTGACACCAAGCATTCTGGCATAAAGACTGAACTTTATACAGATGATTCTAATCTGCATTCATTGATGTGGCCATCATTACTAAAAAACAGAAAACTTATAAATGAGGTCTTCTCCAAACTGCTGAACGGATTTGGATCAGATTTGACAGAAAGCATCCTGGAATGAAGACCTTTCAAAGTTTTACATACGATGTTGATCCATCATCAAATATGGCCAGTATTACTAAACATAGAAGGAGTTGTCTGTCATCCATCAACAATTGCTGTCATCTTCTCAAAACCTTGTAACCAATTTCACACAAATGTGGCACAGAGCATGCTGTTAAAAGTGGCTTTAAAGTTTTCTATAAGTAATGCCATCCTGCCATCAAATATGGTCGATGATACTAAAAATGGAAACAAAAATCTTTAAATGACTTTTCTAAACCAGCTAAACAGAAGTTTATAAAATTTGATGCAAAAAGCATGAAGGCTTTCAGGTTTTTACAAATGGTGTTGCTCTACCCTCATAAAGGCTGTTATCATATATAGAAAAACCCGCCCATCAATGTCAACAATTGTCAGTATAAATCCTGGCATGAAGATCTTTCAGTTTTCTACAGAAAATGCTGATCCACTGTCAGATATGGATGACATTACTGACATAGAGAATGTCTTCATACAACTTGTTTCTAAAACTGCTGAATTGAATTTGACCAAATATGATAGAAAACATCCTGGCATGAAGACATTTTAAATTTATGCAAAAGTTTAAACAGATGATGCCATTGTGCCATCTAAATATGGCCACTGTTATTAAAATAAAATAAACTTTGAACAAATTCTTCTCCATAGCCACTGAATAAAATTTGACCAAACTTGACAGGAGACATCTTGGAATCAATACCTTTCATGTTTATACAAATGATGCCAATCTGCAATTAGATATGCCTTTTGTCACAATAAATATAAAAGCCTTCAACAACTTTTTCTAAATAACCGTTTGAAAGATTTGACCTAATATAACAGAGTGTCGTAGCTTGAATGCCTTTCAGATTTATAAAAAATATGTATTTCCATCAAATATGACTGCCATTACTAAAACTTGGAAAACCTTTACATACTGTTATCAGTAATAAAATGCTGAACAGAATTTGACCAACATTGACACAAAGCATCCTGGCATAGGGTCCTTTCACTATTGTACTGTTACGTATATGTAATTTAATTACTTGTGTGTTAGTTTTAAATTCTTTTTTATTTTAATTTTGTTTCATTACATTTTATTGTAATGATAATTTTCATTGGATTTGAGTCTATTTTCGGAATATTGGCTTGACCCGATTAGATTATAACAGTTACTTCATTATTTTTAGCTCACCCTGGTTCATAGATCTTGTAAACATCGGGTGAATACGATTGGCTATTACCAAGGTCATTTTCGGCCCACGTGTTAGCTGAATTGTAAACAGCCTGCCTTTTTTTTTTTATTTCCAGTGTGAGAATTTGATTCTTAGATAGGGCTATTCTTGCCTACGTGATAAATGTAATTTTTTTTATTGCGCTGATCAAATTAGTAAATCACGTAGCCCATCATGTAAGCTACCATGTGATCTAAAATAGAGGCTTAAAACAGCCATTTTCTACTAGATCTATTCAGTCGTATTTTAAACCTTGAGGGTTCAAGAGGTTTTTATTGTTGTTGCCAGCTTGTTCTGAAGTTTGTCTATTTTTTTGGATTTAATAATTTAAATTCTCTAGAAAACTACACAAGTTCTTCATATTATAAAAGTTCTGGGAGAAAGATATTCAGTGGAAATTTATTCTGGAAATTCTGAACAGAAATATAAACAGTGATTCAATCGAGGATCTGTTGCCGTCAGTACAACGACCTCATCTGACATCATCACCTTCCATATTGGAATTTCATCAAGATTCGAACCTGGATTCAATTAGAACTGTTTAGTGATAGGACTTATATTTTTCAATCCTAGGATTAAATTTTGGATTATATTCACAAACCACAAGTCCTATTTCATATTTTTATTTTGTTTTCTAGGGAAATAAATCATTTTTGTTAAATTTACAAAGCTTGTTGGCTTCACTCTTTTCTTTTGTTACTTTTGTATGAGCCTACACGTAACAGTACTGATGTGTGATTAAATGTGGAGAAAGATACAGCATCTAGAGAAACCTTGAAACATATGTTTTTTTTAAATATGTAAGCAACAACATTGGAGAAATATGGCAGAAATCATCCAGCTGACAGACTTCTTGGCCAACTGATCTTGCATTTGGCTATTAGGTAGATGTCAGTCTGGTGAGGGATCTCATACCCTCTTGGATCTTTTGTCCATCTTGTCTGCTTAGCATGATGAGGGTTGGTAGTTGAAGACATACAGCTTTTGCATATATATTACACACACACACACAGACACACAGACACAAACACACACACACACGCACAGAGCATAATTTGTAGTCATGGTCTCTTGTCCAACAGGATGAGGAGCAGTTAAATAATATTTTGAGAAATATTTTTCCGTTTTCTGACTTGTAGTTCATTCTTTGCACTCTATGATTCCTTGTTATCTTTCTTGTTTCTAAAAACACTGTTAGTATTAGTCTGATCACTGGATGAAACTACTCACCATCTTCTTTCTCATAGCAGTTAATTATATTTGAACTTTGTGTTTTAGCTGATTTAGCACTTTATGTTTGTGTTGATGTCACATCGTAGGAGGGTTGTGGTAAAGATTAAAGTAGTAATTCCCCTCTTGATGAGCCCCTTCTTCTCAGGACCCACCTTGCCAATACAAAAGTTATTTTTATGGAAGGGTCATGCTTCCATGGCAGACTGTTTAACCTATGGAAAAAGATGGGGTTTCTTTTGTACATCTGTTTCATTGTAGTATTGAAAAATGGTAAGAAATTTCTTTATGAAAAAAGTAGAGGGACATCTTTAAAGGACACGTGTTGTGATTTAAGTTTAATACTTACAGTAAGTTCTATGGAAAATGGGAACACAGTCTCTCCTGAAGCAAACCCTTCAGTAATGAAAAGATGGTCCTATAAGAGGAATGGTATGGTGAGGGGGTGGTCTGTCTAGAGTAGGGGCCTCAAATACGTGGCCCATGTGCCACATGCAGCCCATGGAGTTATTTTCTGTGGCCCATAATGACACCGGAATTTGTAAGATAATTAATAATGCAGACGTTTTCGTCACAGCTAACCAGTTTTGACAAAAATATGATAATTACTTTTACTTCTTGTTTCCAACATTTCAGCTTGGCTACGTTTTATATGAGCCAATTTTGCTTTATGAAAGGTTTCATTGATGCAGCCCAAGGGCCAATGTATTAGTATTTATGTGTCCCTCATGGTGATTTGAGATTGAGACACTTTGTCTAGTGAGAAACAATATGAGGGAACCATAGTGTATTTCCCTGGATAAAATACAATAATTACTTCATAACACATGATAAAATTGTGCTTTTGTTGAAATCCTATTAGCCTGCTCTGTTTAAAGAAGTTTTGAAACAAGTCAATATGAATATTCTACTTGTTTGCCTTTGAGAAAAAGACTTCATTAATTTGTACTTATTCTGCATTAACAATGTGTTTTTTGTTTTATTAATGACTAATTATGTAATAATATTCTACAGTAGTTCATTTTAAGATTATGCATTTGAAACATAAGTAAATCAATATGCAAGGAACAAAGCAAAGAATGCTTGCTACAGCCCTCCAAGAATCTCATCCAGTATGCACCTTATGAATATTGTCATTAGATCTCTCTCTAAACCTGAATTAACTTATTGCCATGGAAGCAAAATGCTTGCATTAGATATATGTAAAAGCAGTTATGATCCTTGTATACTTCAACAAAGAGAGGAATTTTTCGATTATTCTTTCATACATTGTTATGGTATTTTTTGTTATAGTTTTATAGAAATGTCCTCCATCAGTTTATAATTTCTAATCTAATTTTTTTTTATCAGGGGGTCCCAAACACTGTCAAGCTATTGGAGTTTTGAATCAAACAGAAGATTCTTTAGTAACATGGTCACTATATTTGCATGGGCGAGTCTATGTTTTTAAGTAATAGAAGTGATGTAGTTCACTGTCTTTGATAATCTCAATAAATCATAAATTTTGGAATACATCTCTTTGAACACATGTGCACAAGAGTTCTTCCCCTTTATTTTTCCATTTTGTTTAAATTATTAAAACTAGACATTGAAATTTTGATGCAAAGTCTTTACTGAAATGGACAGTTCTAGGAACCAGAAAATGACATTGAGCAGTCTGTCTGCTTGTTTACATCGAGAGCTTCCATTTGGTTTGAAATGCTAACAAGGTGACAATGTTAGGACCTCTTGATGACAATACGGTTAGAAATTATAAATTTATGAATGATATGACTAAGCTTTGTGCATTTTTTTTTTATATCCGTCATGCTTTATTTTTTAAAAGCTGTAATGTGGTACACACAGTAGGGTGTGTGAATACTATAAGTGTTCATATTTGTGAGAAATATTTGTTAATGAGAATTTTGAAAGAAAGCCAACAAGAAACAAACACAAAATAAGCAAACAAAGATTATGGTCAATATATATCTTGCAGAGAAATTTTTCTTGCAACAGAGGTATCTGTCATTACAATTTATTGATAGAAGTTCTGATCATTATTCATTTTTTCTATTGCATTTAAAAATGCTATCATTTTCCATTTGTTGATCATCAGTTTGTTGAAATGCAGAGATGACAGCCAATCCTGACTTTGTGGAAATATTACAATTATTTAATTAAAATTCTGCATTTTATGAATTATATTGATGAGATTCCTGGAAATCAAAGTCTTGTGGGATATTTACGTTTGAAGAGGAGTTTTCTTGATTCAACAGTGCAGTGATCATACCATTGATGTTGCTTTGTTCATAAATTTCTCGGATCAACTCAGTCAGGTTTGCCAGTTGGCTGATGCAGCATTTTCTGCCCACTGCATCAGTTTCAAAGCTGGTGAAGCAAACATTGTGCAGTGTATGTACAGTGACATGCCACAAATGATGTAAGTTGGAGATGATGATGCTGCTGACATCATAAACACTCAATGTACAGCATCAAAGCTGAATAACTTAAGAACTTAGTACAGCACTTATGTGGAGTTTGCAGTATTTTGTAATAAGGTCTTCTTCGACTCAATAAGAATTGTGCTGTATTAAAGGCTTTGATATTGTCTCTGTTGGTTCATATTCAGATACCCTGCACCTTCTTCACTAAATCTTGGTAGATTTAATTGCACGCAGAGATCATCATCCAAGTCTGATTTTGCATATTTGCCATTATTTTGAGGCCAGGTGACTGTGATTGCCAATCAGGATTGTTGATATTATTTTCCTGTTTCAGACACAAGATAGTGCAGTACTCTGGCAAGGTGCATTCTCTTCTTGAGATATGAATTGTGACCATGCAAAATATTTTGAAACAAGCTGGCCATAATGAAAGTTAAGAGAATTAATGTACTTGTCAATATTAATAGTTCCTTCCAGTTTGATCAGAGTACCCAGTCCATGATACATGTACGTAATGCAGCCCTAAAACATGGTATCTGCAATGCTCTGCCATGGCATTCTTTCCATTTAGTCCAACTACTCAGGTGGAGAAGTTTCTTTGCTGGTTTTCACTAGAGATGATAATGTGTTTTGTATGAAAATACTACTCAATTCCAGTATATTTCAGTCATGAGATGTCTTATTCTTTTTCTGTTATAAGCAGATGCCATCAGTGATTTATCACCTTTGTGTTTCTGTAAATCATGATCATGTAGATCGTCCTGAACTTACCTCCTGGACACTTTTTCAGGTGCATACTGGTTGTAATTAACCATAATCTCTCAAACTCTGTCATCTGTTTTGCTTCACCACTCTCAGGAGTTGATGATCTTCCCTTATATAAGTAAGTTTTCTCCGTCTTTGGCTGCCAGTTTTCAAAATTTCCTTGTTTTGATTTACTCATGAGCCATAAAATGGTAAACATTGAACATTGAATATTTCTGCAGGTTTTCTCTGTCTTTCATCTCTCAGAAAATTCCATAACCAGTTGTCATTGCTCAGCTGACATTTTATGTCATCTGCCTTCCACTGTTACAGTATGACATTTAAGATCTTTCAAGAGCAGACCACTCTCTTTTTACTGGTGAATTGTTAAAACATCTCAAACATTTGTCCAGACAAGAAACCTTTACATTTTGGACGAAGATAAGCATAAAAGATATCTTATCAGTTAGATGGTGAGTGACATTTGTGATGTTTGTGAAAGCTGCATCAATTCTGGCATGTCAGGGTATCTTCTTGACTAGTTCACACGTTTCCCAGTCAAGTATCAAGCTCTATATAATGCAGGTGGATTACAGTTATTTATATCTACCGTAGGCCTTTCCTTCGAGAAACTGCTGATATATTTTGAATTTTGAATTTTGGATAAAGAAAAATGATTAGAAAATGACATACCTTTCAATACATTATCAGAAGCCATGATCTTTGTGTTTATTATGCACTTGTAAAGTGAATTGTATCAAAGTTATTGCATTAAGAAGAGATGAAAATTTTTTACTGCCTCAGTTTTAATCAAATGTAAATGTTGGTACATGCATGGTTACTCAGGGTGCATTCAGAACGAAATAATTGAACCAGCACATGCAGTCTTCATAACAAACTATGTTGGTATTTACCTGTGATCAGAAGCATATGAATGAATTTTGTTACCTTGAAGAGAACATATTTGAGTGGATCTTAAAAATGGTACCCGTCTTAAAATACACGGAATATTATTTATTATGACACAGTCTGACTTAAATTGAGGTGAACATCTAAACTGGATGAGAGAGAGAGAGAGAGAGAGAGAGAGAGAGAAGGGTTTAATAACTTAAAAATTTCGAGTCCCCATTCAAATGTAACATCCATTAAAATCCAAAATCTCACATGCATTGAGTAAAAGCAAATTATAATGTATACATACTATTGATTCAACATGGAAATACTCAGTCATGAATAGGCTGTATGTTTGTGTAATTTATATAATTTCATTTTTGGCAAGGTAAGAATTGACTGGTAGTAACACTTAGTAGATGTATTCTGTAACAAAAAATATTCTCTGTTTGCAAAATGTGCAGATTTACAAAAAGGTATCGTACAGTGTATTTTAAATATTCAATCCAGTGGGTATGCAGTACAAAAACATCTTGCATACCAAACACATGCGTGAAAAATTACAGTTTCCAGAAAACTTGGAGAGCATTTACCCAAAAGTGTTAAGTCTTTTTTTTTCTTCTCACTTCTCTTCCAATTAGTTACACTTATACAGTGATCTTTATTTGTCAGATTTGTAAATATTTGGTACATACACCTAGCATGGTAGTCACAGTGCCTAAATCATTACTAACAAAGGTTTGACAAATTATATATATATATATATATATATATATATATATATATATATATATATATATATATATATATATATATATATATATATCTTGGGCAGACAATTACCAAGTGAAAGAAAGACAGCATTTGCCAATTTGCAATTTAGAATGTCTTTATACTTTTCAATCCTTTAAAGTTTGTTGCATGACAAAAAAAACCCTGAAATAAGCTGCCATATTAAAGCAACATTACAAAGAAATACGAGTTGAGACAGTTATGTAAACTATGAATTTATCCCCATGTTAGATTCATGAAGCCTATGATTCTTTCAAGGATAATCAAGAAAAGAGTTGGTGGATGTCTTTTAGGATAAAAATTGACCATGGGGGAAAAATTTCAGGCAGTTGAAAAACATAGGAATTCTTCAAGATTTTTTTTTTAAGTTTGGAGTGAGGCCCACTTACATGTTTAACCCTTCAAATCAAATTGTCCTCAACATTAACCATTAAAAGCCAGATTTTAAGTAAAATCATGCGATTGGGATATCTATCAGCAGAATTTGTGTATACCCACCATAAAGAGGGTATTTGTGTTGTGATATCCATCCATCTCTGTTACCAATTTCATTTCTTACCAGTAACTTGAGATGTGTGGCATCTGCAGGTACAACCTTTGTAGATGGCTTGCACTTGGTGTAAAGAAAAACCATATTGATTTTTGGTCCAAGGTCAAGGTCGCTGAAAGAAGATAAAAAGGTCTTTGCACAATACATTATTTTGACTGAAAGAGGAAAAATTGTTTCTGTATAATAATTTCTGTTCTCTGTCATGTATGGTTAGCAAACTTTGTGGCAGGTTTGCATTTGGTGTAATTAAGAACCTTATTGATTTCACTGACAGTTCAAAGGTCAAGTTAACTATGACAAAGAATAAAAATGCTTTCCTGTAACATTGGTTTTACATTACAG
>JAECUM010094229.1:0-25668 GCA_016617855.1 Megalonaias nervosa | reverse complement strand
CAAGATTTTCAAGACAGCCATCATGGCAACCATAATGGATGTACAATCAGCACCTCATTCATTTATGAGCAACAATGTATCATAAGAAGTGCATTAGTGAAACCCTAGGTTTATATTGCCATCCATTTCTTTGGAGTAAAGAAACCAATATTTCAAGATAGCAACCACTGTGGCAGTTTTGAGGATCAATTTGCATTACTTTCATTTTGGATAAACTAGACACCATAAAAACTCTTATGATCAAAACCGAAAGTCAAAAAAATGACTTTCCATTTAAAAGGAGTAGTGATAACAAGATTTTCAAGATGGCCACCATGGTTACCATATTGGACATCATCAGATAAGCATCATTTTAATTTTGGTTCAGAAAGACTATAAGAAGACTTCTAATGAAAATCTTATGTTGATATGACTTTCCATTCTGGAGGTCTAACAATGAATAGATTTTCAATATTTGCTCCATGTCCACTATGGATCAACTAGACATCATAAGAAGTCTTCTAGTGAAGCACAATGTGGATATGACAAGCCATCTAACAGAAGTAGCCATAACAAGATTTTCAAGAAGGCTGCCATGGTGATGATAACCAACTAGACATAAGAAGTTTTTTTAGCTAAAACCTCACACTGATATGACCATTCATTCAGGAAAAGTGGTAACAAGAATGGATGTCTGCACTGCACGATTTTTATTCAGGACCAACAAGACATCATAAGAAATCTTTTAGTTGAAACCGTATGTTGATATGAATATCCATTCAAAAGTAACAGCAAGATTTTCAAGATGGCTGCTGGGGTGATCACATCTGACATCAGATCAGCACCATTTTCATTTAGGACCAACAAGACAACATAAAAATTATTCCTGTGAAAACTTCATCTCATTATGACTTTCTATTCAGCCATACTGGATGTCAGATTGACACCATTCTCATTTAGAACCAGCTAGATATCATATGAAGTCTTTTAGTGAAAACTCATGTCGATGTGACTACCCATTCAGATTTTCACTGCAGTGGCTATCAGTGATGTCCAAGCAGTACCATTTTCATTTAGGACCAACTAAATCATCGTATTAATGTGTCTGTGAAGTTTCATGGCAATCTTTGAAATATGTTAGGAGTACTGATAACACACTTGTGCTAACAGATGGATGGATAATGGCCAACAGACTAACCAACAAGATCTTCTGGTATATGATTAGCTGGGCTAAAACTTGTACATGTCCTGGATGTGTTCTATATGAATGAAAAGCATTATTATAATTTACATGTCCTGGATGTGTTCTGTATGAATGAAAAGCAATTATTATAATTTACATGTCCTGGATGTGTTCTGTATGACTGAAAAACAATTATTATAATTAAGTCAATACTTTTTAAATGAAAGGCATGTAAAAGATCTTGAAGCATGTTTCAAGAAACAAAAGAAAATGGGTGCTTTTATTTGTGGATGCTAGAGTGTCCTCTTTATTAAATTTGGTTTTCTGGCATCAGGGTGTATTTGGACTGATTTTATTCTTTAAGTAGAAAAGTATTTCCCTTGCTGGAGTGTCCTTCTCATACTTGTGCAAAAATATATACTACAATAAGTGTTAACTGCACCCAACACCTTCCCTAATATGAATAGAATTGCCAACAAATATAAAATAGCTCAAGCCAAAGGGTATGAAACAAGCTGATTCTTTTCAGCTTTCTTTGCTGAATGCTAACTGCTGAGTATATGCAGCATTGCATCATGCTCCACACATCACCAACCTCACTTTGTGAGACTGATGTCAATTACGGTTATGTCACTCCACTGTCATTATGACAGAATCACACAAGTAAGCTACCAACAGAATACATATTTGTTTTTATAATTCAACAAATAATTATTTAGCAACCTCTTTTCTACCCCCACACCACCAAAAATAATGAATATTTTGGTTTTTCTGTCATTATAGAGTCAAATGCTGGCTGCATTAAAATTTAATTTCTTTCAATCCAAGTGCACTGACTGCAAACTCTCGGTTTGCTATATTTTTGCCTACTACCTGTCAGTTGTGCCTGTCACATGACCAAAAAGGCAGCTGTACTGGCTGCACCAGCTTCTTTAGGGTATAAAAACCTCACACTGACAAGATACAGTGAATGACAGTCATGAATTTTATTAAAGACCTCCAATGAAAATATGCTCTGTAATTAGTACCTGTGATCTCCTATTTTATTTAATAAAGCAATACATCAAAGAGTCAATAGGGATTAGTCAATTAACTGGACAACAAAATAATTATCCTTGTTCTTTATTTCGTAAACAACTATAAAAAAAGGAACAAAAAAGAATGACCACTAATAGGTCATATTTATTGTAGAATTTTAGCATGTTAAGGTCGCACCAACTCATAAAACTGATACAGCCTCTTGCTTGTGATATTTAGCTATCCAAAGTTTGAGTACAATGATCACCCTGAAGTAGCCCCTCACTATCTGTGTAATGTACACCCTGAAGTAGCCCCTCACTGTCTGTATAATGCACACCCTGAAGTAGCCCCTCACTGTCTGTGTAATGTACACCCTGAAGTAGCCCCTCACTGTCTGTATAATGCACACCTTGAAGTAGCCCCTCACTGTCTGTATAATGTACACCCTGAAGTAGCCCCTCACTGTCTGTGTAATGTACACCCTGAAGTAGCCCCTCACTGTCTGTATAATGCACACCCTGAAGTAGCCCCTCACTGTCTGTATAATGCACACCCTGAAGTAGCCCCTCACTGTCTGTATAATGCACACCCTGAAGTAGCCCCTCACTGTCTGTATAATGTACACCCTGAAGGAGCCCCTCACTGTCTGTATAATGCACACCCTGAAGTAGCCCCTCACTGTCTGTATAATGCACACCCTGAAGTAGCCCCTCACTGTCTGTATAATGCACACCCTGAAGTAGCCCCTCACTGTCTGTATAATGCACACCCTGAAGTAGCCCCTCACTGTCTGTATAATGCACACCCTGAAGGAGCCCCTCACTGTCTGTATAATGCACACCCTGAAGGAGCCCCTCACTATCTGTATAATGCACACCCTGAAGTAGCCCCTCACTATCTGTATAATGCACACCCTGAAGTAGCCCCTCACTATCTGTATAATGCACACCCTGAAGTAGCCCCTCACTATCTGTATAATGCACACCCTGAAGGAGCCACTCACTCTCTTTGTATAATGACTTATCACATTTCTTCTCCCAATATAAACATACATGGATTCTTTTAACTTTAATTACCTTGAAAATAAATTTTTTTTATCTTGAAGTCATTTTAGTTTTCTTTTCTTATTTAAACAGAAATAATACATGAGTGTGTATGATGGGTAGATTTTAATTACCACCAATTATTGAGCAGTGGACTCGGAGATTACTAACACAGCAGTTCTCTTGGAGAAAACACAAAGCCATGGCTCTAACATAAGTGTGTCTGCAATTTCTGAGTTTTGCTTTGGTGCTAAATTTCAGCAGAGCAACACAAGTAAATTATGTATTGCTACGGCAAATGAAGTAAGTCACCAAGGACACACCACAGAAATATTTTCTGAAAGAGGGATACATCTAATACAACTACAAGAATGATGAGCAATTTTGCCATTTAAATATACCCACACCCCTCACTTATCCCAACCCTATCCCATGATGGACATCAATCAAAACACAACAAACATGCAGAACTATTCTATAGTGTTAAGTACAATGATTTTCAAACATGCACATCATCTAATGATGACTACACTATATACACCTAGTTTCACAGCAATCAAGCAAGAACTACAACAGTACTGCATTCACAAAATTCTGCCATACAACACATGGTGAAGTAAAAAAGAGAAATAACTATCTTTATCTCAAAGATTTGTCAATATGTGCATCTTTAGATAATGACCATAATATCTGCCAAGTTTTACAGTGATCCATACAAAGCTGCAAAAGAAAATGAGGGACTATTTGTGTTAATGAGATTATGTCATACAATGGGTCATTATGTCATACAGTGGGTCATTATGTCATACAATGGGTCATTATGTCATACAATACATCATTATGTCATACAATGGGTCATTATGTCATACAATGCATCATTATGTCATACAGTGGGTCATTATGTCATACAATGGATCATTATGTCATACAATGCATCATTATGTCATACAATGGGTCATTATGTCATACAATGGGTCATTATGTCATACAATGCATCATTATGTCATACAGTGGGTCATTATGTCATACAATGGGTCATTATGTCATACAATGCATCATTATGTCATACAATGGGTCATTATGTCATACAGTGGGTCATTATGTCATACAATGGGTCATTATGTCATACAATGGGTCATTATGTCATACAATGGGTCATTATATCATACAATGGGTCATTATGTCATACAATGTGTTAAGCTACAAGACAAAATTAACTGAAGCAAAACTTGCAAAGTGATTTGTTAATATGTGCACATTCAGATGATTACCTAGTTTCATGGCATTCCATCACAAATGCATGAATAGTGGTGCTAGATTGTTATACACTGTATTAATCTCTGAGACAAAGGGCAATAACTTTAACAAACTTCCAAGACCAAAATCATTTATTGGCATGTGCATCATAGATGACAACCAGAATATTTACCAGTTTCATGGCAATCTATCAAAACCAGCATGACCTGTTGCACTAAAAAGACCGAGTCACATACTGCTACAGGACAAAAAGGGCCTTAACTCTAGGTCAAAAAGGGCATTAACTCTAAAATTGCAGGAGTAAAGTTGTCTGTTGATAATGCACATCTTCAGATGAAGATAATAATCTTGACCAAGTTTCATGGCAGTCCATAAAAAAACTGGGGGACTAGTTGTGTTAATGAGTGCTAGACAGAAGGAGGGATGGACAGCTGAAGGCACAGACACAAGGGAAACTGTATACCACAGACTCTACAGAGTCAGGGGTAGATAATGTATAGGTAGGGATATAAAATATAGGCATGCAATGTTGGTTTTTCATTCTTTACTCCACACATCAAGACAGGAATATGGCGTGCCTTTCTTACTTCATATGTAGCACAATATCGTAGGTGCTGATCTCATGACTAGGGTGATTTTTATTTCTTTCCCTTTCCAAGTTTGCTTTCAGACACTAAGTGAAGTAATTTAATACTGCACACAAATTATTGCTAAATTTTCTATCCATCTGAAAACATGCAGAATATATGGTATGAATGTTTATAAATTTTTTCTGTATGTAACAATTTTATGTAAAACAAAAAAAAATGAATACTCTAAATGTAAGGCATATAGTACATGTAATGGGCTCCATGTCAATTGTGATTCATCATACTTTGCTCAATGTCAACCTTACTGTAATCAACAATTACATGGTTTGCCTGCACAAAGCTTTTACCAGTCTACAGCAGCCATTGTAAACATTAATTTTCATGCCAAAATTGAATTTCAGACTTTTGTTATCTTGACAACTAAATGCAGTTAGTTCCTTATCTAACTAATGCTTTTTTAGCAACTTTTATCATAATGGTTTTCTTTGACTTTAAATCTGCATTATACTGCCATTATTGCTGACATGCTGTTAAACCAGACATACAAACACACACACACATTATATACCATAACAAGGGCAAAAAATACTCCCCCCCCCAAAAAAAAACCCATAAAAAGAACATTATTTTCAATAATATCAAAGTAGAATTATTATAATGAATTGATAAAATCAGTGATTTGTTTACTGTTTCTTTTTTTTAAAATAAAAGAAACCTACCTCAGAAGCTATTATTATTGCCCATCAAAGAAGCCATACTTTTACTTTGAATCACTCAAGACACTTTTAGTCAGAGCTACCTTGGAGTGACAGCCAGTATGAGAACATACTGTATTTCATGCATCAATAATTCCCTTGATTAGCCACTACAGCTGAAGCCTCAAATAAAAAGCAATAGCATGTGATCCACTCATCTAATTCCTATACTCATTCACAGGTACAGTTAAACTGTTGAGATATATGAGATCCTGAAATCCCCAGATTTTCCAATCATGTCATTATATCAAGTTGTCATTAACTTATTTGTCCATTAAACTTCAAAATAACCCCCTACCAAAGTAAAATGCAATGGTTGCTACATCTACTTTACCAAATGATTCTTTGTTTGACAACCAATAAAGATGTTGCTAAGTAACTTAATTTGAAGCTCATGCAATACAGGTCTAGTTTACATACTGTTTCCTTGTTGGACAATCAACAGAGGTGTCACCAACCAAGCTTGTTTGGTCTTTATGGTTAAATATGGGCAATCAAGACCCACTTCTGCAATGAAGGAATAATGCTCATCAGTGTGTATCCATCACCAAGTTTTATAGCATGTATACATCCCCTACCAAGTCTCATGATTTCACGTATTAAAGTATGAATACATCCCACCACCAAGTCTTGTGATTCCACGTATTATAGTATTTACACATTCCCCCAACAAGTCTCATGATTCCACATATTATCGTATGAATAAATCCCACCACCAAGTTTTGTGATTCCATGTATTGTAGTATGTATACATTCCCCCACCAAGTCTCATGATTTCATGTACTATAGTATCTATATGTCCCACCACCAAGTCTCATGATTCCATGTAATGTAGTATGTACACATTCCAGCACCAAGTCTCATGATTTCACGTATTATAGTATGTATACATCCCACCACCAAGTCTCATGATTCCATGTATTGTAGTATGTATACATTCCCCCACCAAGTCTCATGATTTCATGTATTATAGTATCTATATGTCCCACCACCAAGTCTCATGATTCCATGTAATGTAGTATGTATACATCCCACCACCAAGTCTCATGATTCCATGTATTGTAGTATGCATACATTCCAGCACCAAGTCTCATGATTTCACGTATTATAGTTTGTATACATACCCTCACCAAGACTCATGATTCTACATATTATAGTTTGTGCAAATAGGGTGCAAAATGCTTATGTGATAAGGAGTTAAACTCAAAAACTCAATCGAAGCCACTAAAATGTGAAGTGTAGGTCACAGCAACCTATATTTTAAGAATGTGGTACTGTTAAAGATGCATAAAATCATTTAATTTTAATTATTCTAACAGTGCCTGAAACTAAACTTAATGCAGCAATTCTTATTTACATTTTTTAACTTTACCTTTGCTGGTGGTCTGTAAGTAGTTTGGGGGAGGGCATTTTTTTTCAGTTCCATTTTTCACTTTATACATCTGTTAGCCAAAAAATTTCATATTAAATAAGAACCACATTAACATTATGGAAGTCTGTCAAAGTGAATGAAATGACCTAAATATAGAACTAAGTGTAACAGATGGATGTAAGGATGCTATGTACAAGGGTAACACTATATGATGTAAGGATGTTATGTACAAGGGTAATGCTATATGAGGTAAGGATGCTATGTACAAGGGTAATGCTATACGATGTAGGGATGTTATGTACAAGGATAACACTATATGATGTAAGGATGTTATTTATGTACAAGGGTATCACTATATAATGTAAGGATGTTATGTACAAGGGTAACACTATATGATGTAAGGAGGTTATGTACAAGGATAATGCTATAAGATGTAAGGATGCTATGTACAAGGGTAACACTATATGATGTAAGAATGTTATGTACAAGGATAATGCTATATGATATAGGAATGTTATGTACAAGGATAATGCTATATGATATAGGAATGTTATGTACAAGGGTAACACTATATGATGTAAGAATGTTATGTACAAGGATAATGCTATATGATATAGGAATGTTATGTACAAGGATAACGCTATATGATATAGGAATGTTATGTACAAGGGTAACACTATATGATGTAAGAATGTTATGTACAAGGGTAACACTATATGATATAGGAATGTTATGTACAAGGATAACGCTATATGATATAGGAATGTTATGTACAAGGGTAACACTATATGATATAGGAATGTTATGTACAAGGATAACGCTATATGATATAGGAATGTTATGTACAAGGGTAACACTATATGATGTAAGAATGTTATGTACAAGGGTAACACTATATGATATAGGAATGTTATGTACAAGGATAACGCTATATGATGCAAGGATGTTAAGTACAAGGATAATGCTATATGATGCAATGATGTTATGTACAAAGATAATGCTATATACTCCTAGCTGTGTCAAGGCCAGCATACACAATACTTCAATAATTCTTGAAGAAACAAAGAAATTGTTTTAATTAATCTTATCTTTAAATTCTGCAATAACACAAAGTATGGAGTGAATGCATTGCCATACTGTTGCATCTTAAAGAGTATCAAGGTAAGTCATGCAAGATGTTCGAAATGTATTTCTAGTGTTAACTGAAAGTGAATCAAAATCAAGTGCAAGAGAACAATATGTATGATATGTGAAAAGATGAGAGTGATGATTTTAGTATTGAAAAAGATTGTAATGTTACTCCTAAAAGATCAGTGTAACCAGCAATGTAACTAGCAATCACTAGCTGCATAAAAAGCTTGAAAAAAAGCATGCAGTTCCACACTATGTGTCTTTATGCCCCAGATTTAAACACCAAAGTTTCTAACCTGTCTCCACTATGTCCACATCAATCATGGGAACTGTGAAACATGCTTTGCTGGACTCTTGAAAACTGAACGTTTCATCTTTACCATCCTGAGGCTCAGCTGAGTTTTGAGGAGGGTGGAATGTTGAATCTGTTTTGTTGACAATGTTTTCTTCACTATGCAAGACCTCTGGAAAGCTCAAAAGTTTAGGTATTCCAGAGTCCCTATCACCAGAAGTCTCCTTTTCACCTATCTTACCAACAAACTCTTCACTACTATTTTCTGAACCTGATGACAGTGTCAAAACTACTTCTGCTTTCATACCCTTGACATGCATATCATCCCAATTTTCTCCTTTTTTTAGTGTTTCTACTTTCTCTAAAGTCTGTGGGTCCTTAAGGATTAGCCTGATTTCTGCATCAGCATCATCCTCGGGCACATGTTGACTCAGATAATCTACATCCTCTTGTGGAGCTTGATGCTGACTTGGATAATCTGCATCCTCTTGTGGGGCTTGATGCTGACTTGGATAATCTGCATCCTCTTGTGGGGCTTGATGCTGACTTGGATAATCTGCATCCTCTTGTGGAGCCTGATGTTGACCTGGGTAATCTGCATCCTGTTGTGGAGCCTGATGTTGACTTGGGTAATCTGCATCCTGTTGTGGAGCCTGATGCTGACTCAGATAATCTGCATCCTGTTGTGAAGCCTGATGCTGACTCAGATAATCTGCATCCTCTTGTGGAGCCTTATGTTGACTTGGGTAATCTGCATCCTGTTGTGGAGCCTGATGTTGACTCAGATAAGTTGCCTCTTGTTGTGAGGCCACATGCTGACTAGCAGATGATATTGCCATGTGACAGGCATCAGAAAATTCCTCTGGAGGTTGGATTACATAATCTATGCAAAATGGCTCCGCTGTTACAAACACTTGTTCTGAAATGAAGGCTGAAACAATATCACTGTTCACCTGACCTTCTAAAGATAAATAATCACCACTCCTTTCTGTTATGTTTTTAAATGATTTTTCAGTCCTCTCACATTCTTCAAGATCCTGGGCCACAGAGCTTTCTTCTATTACAGCCCTTTCGTGAGGCAACTTATTCACTGGCACTGCCAACTCATAAGTAGAAGTTGTCTTTGCCCTAACAACCTGTTCCACTTGTTCATCTACTTCTTCCTCTTGTGGTGTAATTCTGGTGTCTTGATCTATTGAAATTTGATTTTCTAGTCTTTCACTGGTGTTTTGATATACTGAAATCTGATGTTCTAGTCTTTCACTGCTTTGATCTGTCGGACTCCTATGACAATTCTTGTTTAAATTCTCAGAAAATTTATGGCCTTCAATTTTTAAATCAGAGAATAAATTTGATTTGTTATCAAACTCTGAGTAAGGATGCAACTCAGTAATGTCACGTATTTGCTTTTCTTCTTTGACTGGTCTTGCTTTCAACTGTAAAGTGATTTCTTTATATTCTGTGATGACTTCATCTGGATGTTCAGCTCTCACTTGTGACAAAGACTTTTCATCACTGACTGCTCTGGAATCATCTCTATCCTCTTTAATGTCAGTTACTTCTGTTGGATGTTGGATAGTTTCCGCCTTGTCTGACACTGACTTTGCAGCATCCTCTCTTATACAAGTGTCCTCATTCAAAATGCTAGGTTCTACTAAGCATCTTGAAGAAAATTCTTTGCCTGCAAATACAGTCAGCTCATGTGGATGTTGAAAAACTTCAGACAAATAAACCTGCTCCTTTTCTGCTGCCTCTTCCTTGATGGCTTTTTTCATCTGAGAGATATCTAAACTTGTAATATCAGTGTCACTGGTGCTGGGTTTCTTTGCCTTTGGTAGTTGTGTTTGTGAAGATTCTTGGTGGCTGTCCCTATAATATGCCAGAATTTCTTCCAAATCTCCATCATCATTATCTCCAACTGCTGACATGTTTCTGTTCACTGCTAAAATGTCATCCAGACTGATATCTGGAATACTGCTTGGGTCCAATGAAATAAACGATTCTTCATTTGAGACCTCTTGGTTGATCTTCACTGAATGTTCAGCAAACACAACTGATGATGAATCTCTAATTTCTGGAACATCTAAAAAGCAACTTTGTTGCTTCTTGCAGACAAAAGCACACTTATTGTTGGGTTGCAAGGCACCTGACATCCCACCTTCATTAGCTGAATATGCATTACATGAGAATTGTTCTTGCCTTTCCTCACCATCTTCCAACTGGTTCTCCTCCTCTTCATCCTTTTCATCTATGATACTCAGCACATCACTATCCTCTGATGAAGATCTTGTTAAGTAACCTCCTTTGGAACTTTTCATAATTTTTTCCTCTTGGTTAAACAAACTGTCAAATTCTTCCTTGCTTGTGTCAACTCCTTGGACATACCACAAACTAGAACAATCTGAAATTAATTTTTCTTTAATTCCAACAGAGTCAATCTCCCTTGGCACTTCACATCTATTTTGACCTTTATCAAGTTTGAGAATCTGAGGTATTTCATCAATCTGAGCTGATTTTAATTCTTCAGTCCACTGAATTACATAATCATCATTTTCTGGTTCTTTAACTGCTGGATCTTCCAAGGCATCATCTGAATCAAAATATGTAATTGTGTAAACTCCTGTATTTGCTTCAAGAGATGAAGGAGGAATTGGGGACATTGGAGAAAGATTAAAACTGCCAATTGAGTCTGCTTCAGATACACTTCTCTCTGACACAGAACGGTTTCCAGTTGGTATGGTGGCATCCAACAGGGTCATCCCTTTTGACCCCTTTTGTTTCGTAATTTCTTTGTAATCCTTACTGGAAACATCTTTATGTTTGATAAGATGAGAGTCAATAGAAGACTGAACACTGGACAAGTTGTCACATGCAGGACTATTTACAACATCAATATATGACCCATGAACACCATGTGAAGTAGTATTTGAAAGATGGGAACCTGTAAACTGATGTGGATGAGCATTAGAATATGTGCTTCTATCCACATTTGGAGACGGATCTGTACCAAATGCAGTGGATATGATATTCTGTAACTGTGACAACTGTGAAATTTTGATCTCAGAATCCTGAGCAATGTTTGTGTCTACATCAACAGCCTTGATGGAAAGGTCATAGAAAACTTTTCCTGCAGTGTCTGACCTAAGATCAGTAGAAGAGTTACCCTGAAAAGGGTCCCGACATTCAGTTTCTTTCCTTCCCTCCTCAAATTGTTCTGAACCCCTTTGTAATCCAGAATGAGACCTGGGCCCTTCTACTTCAGCAGTGAATCCCTCAGGCCTAGAAGCTACAGGAGAAAACAAAAGAAAACCACTCAAAAGCAAAAGAAAAGAGAAACTATTACAATGCAAAATATGACAAATTATGCATGCGCTTAACAAGAACATAATGTGTGTGGTGCAAACTGAAGGATGACTATTTGTTGAGTTTCATGGGCAAAGACTTTACAGACAATATTTTCGAGTAACTTGCAATTGGCCAGAGGGATGAACTAAAATTTGATTCGAATTTTTCCTTTCATATATTATCACACTTTTTGGGTCAAGAATTAAGAAAACATTGCAGCATCTGATTTCCAAGCAAAAGAAAATTACTGACACATTACCTTGCATCTATGTTGCTTCTGATAAAACTCTAAAAATAAATACTTTTACCATACTACATAAGTATTTCTTTATTTCTTTAAAAATAAAAAAATGCTTTTTTTGTCTTATATGCTTATAAATAACATTTCTCCAGTGATGACTACAATAGTACATCGTTACTGTTAAAGTTTTTTGTTCAAGTTCCAGTGATGACTACAATAGTACATCGTTACTGTTAAAGTTTTTTGTTCAAGTTCCAGTGATGACTACAATAGTACATCGTTACTGTTAAAGTTTTTTGTTCAAGTTCCAGTGATGACTACAATAGTACATCGTTACTGTTAAAGTTTTTTGTTCAAGTTCCAGTGATGACTACAATAGTACATCGTTACTGTTAAAGTTTTTTGTTCAAGTTCCAGTGATGACTACAATAGTACATCATTAATGTTGGAAGTTTTGTGTTCCAGTTCCAGTGATGTCTACAACAGTACAAGTCAGACACAGGGGAGATATGTAACCGCATGTGTGCTGGTGAGACACTGGGTTCCAGTGCAACACTGGGTGCTGGTGAGACACTGGGTTCCAAAGAACATTTAATTTGACTCTAATGAACAATACTTTCTTTTTTTAAGGCTTAGGATATAATGAGCAAATCAATATACATGCATATTCAAAAAATATATTCAAATTACTCCTGATTTTAAGAAGTTTGATACAGAAACTAGCAATGTGCTCAAAGGACACAAACACCCCCGCTAATAATGTATTGTAGAATAACACAAAAGTACCATATTATAAGCACACTCCATATTCAATAGTCTTCTATGTAGGCACAAAGTTAAACATTTAAACATGCCTGGACTCCCATTTAAACATGCCTGGACTCCATTTAAACATCGGTGTTGATCCCTACTAGTTGTAGAGTATGTAATTGGTGTTTCCAACACAGTTCTCTATCCCTACTAGTTGTAGAGTATGTAATTGGTGTTTCCAACACAGTTCTCTATCCCTACTAGTTGTATAGTATGTAATTGGTGTTTCCAACATAGTTCTTTATCTTTCCTATAAATGGTACTGTTAGAGAGCCCTGGATCAGATTCTATGATTTTTATTATCTGAAAATGAACACAGCTTATACTGTGGTCTGATAAGTTAAAGTGTTTAGACACTGGGAAATCCTTTTGGTTATGGATATCCCTAAAGTGTTCTTTTATTCTCACTTGGAATTCCCTTTTAGTTTCACCTACATATTGTTTGCCACATTGTTGGCAACTGAGTTAAAGTAGATAACATTTTGTATGGTACAGTGTCCTCTTAATTTTGATTTAATTCTTAAGGTTAGTAAATGTATTTCTAAAATTTTAAATTTATTCATTTTCATGCAGAAACAGCAACTAACAGTCTCACAATCCAGAACTTTGTTTGCAAATGTTTTATCTGTCTATGGACAAAAGTAAAGCTGATTAGATTCTTCCAGGTCTCAGAAAGTATATTGTTTCACAAGCTGAAAAATGTTTGCCATTTGTAAGTCTCGGGTACAGGTTGATTTCTAGTCCTCGATCTATTTTTTCTCTTTTCCACACTCTTGAAGATAGTCAGTCACCTTCTTTGATTTTGAAAATTTGGAAAGTAGTTTCTGGGCTTCTTTGTAAAGAGCGATCAAATGGTTTGGTAGCAACAAATGCTTGGCATATGGGCATTCGGTAACTGGCTTAACCAGCTTTCTCTTGGTCGTGATTGCATCTTTTCAAATGACTGTATTCATGGAAGAGCTAGACAGAAGTGTTGATGCACTTCAGTAAAGATCTGCCAGACTCCCAATGGATTTGGGATCTTTCCGACTGAATTCATGCAGAGGGTCGCCTTCACTTCTGATTGAATAATTCTATGTAGGCACTAGTATGAGCTCTACTTCTGATCAAGGTATGTGGTCTTGATTGAAACTTATGTACAAAAACTATTTTTTTTTTTATTAGACTCACTATGACCTTGACCTCTGACCTTTAGACCTCTCCCCCCCCCCATGAATCTGTGGATTTCTTTATTACATTTAGTACAAGCAATCCTCAAGCCTGGCCAAATTACCACTGAACAAAAGTTTTTCTACAAAACCATTTTTTTCTACAATAATTATCTTTGTTCTTTTGACCTAAAAATCAATAGGCCTCTTCCAAAACTTATGTCTACAAACTTCAGCTAAAGTACTAAAGTTATTCTGCAAAATAATATTTTCTTCTTTTAGTAACTGTGACCTTGACCATAGGGTATTTTACCCCCCAGAATAAAAGGCTTCTTTCATACCAAAGCAAGTAAATCATCTAGAACATCTCATCAGTGATAAGCACAACTCAGATGCTGAAACCATTTCTTCCTTAAGTCACAGCAACCATGACCCTTTTACCCAAACACTGATAAGCTTCTTCCTAAAGTGCAAGCCATCCAAAATGTCTGGTATAAGTCTGTGATTTGGATATTTGAAAGTTGTTGTATTGAAGCTACTTTTCTTCTTCCATTCATGATGACTTTGTTTACTCTGAAATCAAACTTCTTGAACCCAATTGCAAGCCATCCACAAACTTTTTGGTAAATGCAGATGGTGGACAATTATGATTATTGTGTAAAATACATTTTTCTCCTTACAGTAATGATGACCTTGATCTTTGACCTTTTGATTCCAAAACGGACAGGCCTTGTCCTTACCCCAAGTGCCAACCATCCACATAGTCTGAAAACTTTAACTCTCACCCTGACCTTTGAGAATTTGATCCTGAAATAAATTATTCTTTCTTACTCAGTTTATCATATGCAGCAAGAATAGTTGCCGAAAGGATTTTGTAGGAAATGGACAGTTCCAAGGACAACATTGTTTTGGTTTTCTCCGTTTAACATCATGTTTAATACATTACTGAATAAGCATATGGAAGCTAAGTGACCATCCCATGGACATTGCATGGCAGCTGACCCAGGCTGATATTGGATTTATGAACACATCAAGGCAGCTGACCCAGGCTGATACTGGATTTATGAACACACCAAGGCAGCTGACCCAGACTGATACTGGATTTATGAACACATTAAGGCAGCTGACCCAGACTGATACTGGATTTATGAACACATTAAGGCAGCTGACCCAGGCTGATACTGGATTTATGAACACACCAAGGCAGCTGACCCAGGCTGATACTGGATTTATGAACACATCAAGGCAGCTGACCCAGGCTGATACTGGATTTATGAACACATCAAGGCAGCTGACCCAGGCTGATATTTGATTTATCACTGGTGCTTATTAAAAGTAGGGTCTTGTATATATTATCAGGTATAAATAATTCCTGGTAAATCTGTCAGAGATAATTGAAGGCCATACAAAATTTTAAGGACCTTGAGGGTAGCCTCTAGTCTCTCTCTACATGCATACCAAACAGAATGGAATGTGCTATCCCTGATTGTACAGAAGAATGCTTGATTTGATTATAATACTAACAGAATTTATATAAATACAAATAAATAGCATTATCATACAGGTTTAAAGGATTTTAATTCATACTCTAAAATTCTGTAACCTATATGATAATGTTATTTTTATATATAATGAGAATTAGTTTTATAAAGAAAAGGTCAGCTGTGTTTTGTCATCTAATGGTTATCTGATTTTGTCATCTAATGGTTATCTGTACATTCTTTTCTACACTAAAACAAAAGTCATTACATGGTCTCACTGCCACACTGATTTCTTAAAGTTCTGAAAGTGCAAAGAAACAAATCATGGGACTTTTGTTGATAAAGTTTAGAAAATGATGAATCGAAGATGCCTGCCTTTTTTGCAGTACTATGGTTCAATGCCATCATAAACTGCCTGCATGATAAAGAGACATCCATTTGCATTCTGTAAGAGGATTTTGTCACATATTACAATTTCAAAGTTGGAAATAAAATTTCTTGCATGAAAGAGCAAAAACAGAACAAAATGGTTTCCAGTATTTGTTTCAGAAAAATTTGATTGTCCGATAAATGAATGCTGGAAACAACTAGACTCATCACTGAGTTTCATTGAAAATCATTATAATTGTTATTACTAATGTACTAGCCAGGTCAATGTAGATGCATTTACTGACTGAGTTGTTGTTGAACACCAACTATAATGACTAGTGTGACAGATTATTACAGAAGCATACACTGGCTGTGTTGGATTTGGACATCAACTTAATTATTAATGTACCAGACCATTGTTAAAGCATGTACCAACATGAGTTGACATTGGACACCAACTTAATTATTGATGTACCAGACCATTGTTAAAGCATGTACCAACATGAGCTGACATTGGACACCAACATAATTATTAATGTACCAGACCATTGTTAAAGCATGTACCAACATGAGTTGAAATTGGACAGCAACTTCATTATTGATGTACCAGACCATTGTTAAAGCATGTACCAACATGTGTTGACATTGGACACCAACTTAATTATTGATGTACCAGACCATTGTTTAAGCATGTACCAACATGTGTTGACATTGGACACCAACTTAATTATTGATGTACCAGACCACTGTTTATGCATGCATCAACATGATTTGACATTGGACACCATTATAAGACCGTAAAGTACCAGGCCATTGTAGATGAATGTACCAGTTTCCTGGAGAGGACTCAATTTTTAAGTAAAAAAAGTTAAATCAAGTTTGTGACTTCTCAGTAGGAATTAAGACATGTTCTCCTAGAAAGGCACAGAAAACTATTTTGTAACAGCTACATACAGCCTTAATTAGATTACTGTAATCCAGTATTGGGTACCGTATTTACCGTATATATTTGAACACGAAAAAATATTTTTTTTTATTCCTGTCCCAGAACTTATGGTGAAACTTTTTTTCATATGTCCCATGACTTAAGAAACAAAATAAATTTGTGTTGAATTTGCCCCTCCCCAATACACACTGGAATAAAATAGATAAACAAAACGCTTATTTGATAATAAAATGAAAGAAACTACCCTTGTTTTGTTATCATTTTTTTTTTTTATCAAGAACATTAAAGAATAAAATACATCCACAAACTCCATATATGTAGTGTAAGCATCCATACTGAAGCATGTACTACTTATGTCAGATAACACATGACACATTGCTTGCTGACATGAACATTGAGAAACAGATTGTGTTTGGTTGTGCTAAAAGGTTTGAATATATTACCCGCCTGAAAACTGGATCCAACAAAATCACAAACAAGAGGAAAATAATCAACCAAATCCTTGCAGGCATCTGCCATTCACGCATGACATGACATGGTGTAAGGTGCAAAATAACCAAGATTGCATTATATCCAGGTCAACTATATCAAAGTATCTTGCAAATAAAAATCACTATTTGAAAATTCATTCACTTGAGTGCAAATGACAATCTTTTCACTAGCATGGGTTACAAAGAGTATTATTAAAGCCAGTTATTGCTGTGTATACTATTTACCCACAAACATCAATGCCTGTTTGTATTAATTATGAGTACAGATGCCAACCAAATAGAAGCCCAGGTTCTGAATAAACACAATTGGCAGCTAGCAATAAACTCATTGTGTGAACTTACTGACAGGATTTTTTTTATTACAAAGCAAGCCGACCTCAGAAACGGACTTTGGATACTTTGAAGCTGATTTTTTATATTAAAAAAAAGGATATCAATTAGCATGAATGGTGTAGATTTTTCTTAAAATCTGACTTTAGTCCTTGCAGTTTTCGCTTCAGGAGATGTGTTGCCTCCAATGATAATTTTTCACGGCAAGAGAAAGCTATAAAAATATCCATGTGCTGAAAGAGTTAATATCAATCCAAAAAGAAAGCAGGAAATTTTAGCTGGTAAGTTACAAATTTTACTCATCAAAGACTGAATCCAGCTGAGAAAAGCCAAATTAATGTACAAGATATCCAATAATAGTGCCCCTGAATATTTACAATCACTATTCCAGTATAGGCTACCTGGTAATGCTCCCCACCTGCGATCCATGTCTAACAAACAGTACAAAATAACCAAACCAAATAAGAAATTATTCAAAACAAGTGTCCAGTACTCTGGAACTTTGTTCTGGAATAGTATTCCAGTTGAGATTAGAAATGCCCACTTTATTTCCTTCTTTCAAACCCAAGATGTCCAGTGGCTTCAGAGATGTAGCTAAAATGAGAATGAAAACACTGTTTTTGTATTCATGAATGCCTCTGGGCATGCATGTCTTCCAAATACTGTAAGAGACATGTTTAAAAATTTTAAAGGACTATCCATCTTCTTGTCACTAACTGCATATTGCATGTATATTTACTATGCAAGTTCCATACGTATGGGTGAGTATCCATCTAGTGAGAGAAAGAAAAGAAAGTAAATGCATTGCTGTCTATACATGTACATGCTAATATATGTATGTATGCATGTGTGTGTATATGTGTATGTTTGTATATAAATAAGTTCGTTTGTATGAGGGCCTCAATGTAGATCAATTTCCTTTAAATAAAGTCATTATTAGAACAGTACAAGTCATAGTTATAGTGGATTAGCAATATTTAGTACAAATTTCACAATGAATAGGTCAGATTTAAACCCTGCAAAAGGAAAAATCCTTAAATTAAAATAGGACCCCTAAATTTTTTCTCAGCAAACTGTACTCTTTCACAGTGATGATGCCCACTGAGACTCTTTCTGAAATATTTAAAGACTCCATCCAAGGGATTGATGCTCTTCCTGACCTGTTTAAAGAGTTTATCCAAGGGACTGATGCTCTTCCTGACCTGTTTAAAGAGTCCATCCAGGAGACTGATACACTTCCTGACCTGCTTATAGAGTCCATCCAAGGGACAGTTGCTCTTCCTAGCCTGTTTGAAGAGTTTATCCAAAGGACTGATACACTTCCTGACCTGCTTATAGAGTCCATCCAAGGGACAGTTGCTCTTCCTGGCCTGTTTAAAGAGTTTATCAAAGGGACTGATGGTCTTCCTGACCTGTTTAAAGGGTCCATCTAAGGGACTGATGGTTTTCCTGACCTGTTTAAAGGGTCCATACAAGGAACTGATGGTCTTCCTGGCCTGTTTAAAGGGTCCATCCAAGGGACTGATGGTCTTATGGACCTGTTTAAAGAATTCATCCAAGGGACTGATGGTCTTCCTAAAGTGTTTAACGGGTCCATCCATGGGACTGATGCGCTACTTTCCAAAGAAAATGTTCCAGGACCAAGACCATTTCTTCATTTTAACTCCTGAGTGTTGAAACTATCTCTGATAATTATTTAGTGTCAAGCCTGATTCTTTATATCACGTCGTATATACTGTATATATTGTACATAACAGACAGAAGGCCTCAAGGTAGATTAGTTCTGTAACTAATTGAGTTACCTTCTCTATATAAACTCTGTTATTATTATTATTACTATTATTATTATTAGTAGTAGTAGTAGTACTATTATCTTGGGTTAAGAATATCAAATTAGCCACTGTGACAGTCATAATGACTGTAAGATTGGTAGCATTTTCAGTTACAATGAACTAAAAAGCATCAAAGAATTTTGTTGAAAATCTGATGTTGATATGACCATCAATTCAGAAAAAAAAAGACAAAAGTCCATCCTATAAGCTCTTCCAGTCCCTGACCAGTAGATCTAAAAATCAGTAAACATGATAAAAGACTTTGTATACCAGACCTAGAATTTAACAAACATTTTCTTTTGCCAAAAGTACTAGTCATTTAAATAATGTACTGGTCCCACAAAATCTTCACTAGTCCTTACCACAAAACTTTCACTAGTCCATCCCATGAAATCTTCACTAGTCCTTCCCACAAAACTTTCACTAGTCCTTCTCAAGAAATCTTCACTAGTCCTTCCCACAAAACTTTCACTAGTCCTTCTCATGAAATCTTCACTAGTCCTTCCCACAAAACTTCCACTAGTCCTTTTCAAGAAATCTTCACTAGTCCTTCCCACAAAACTTCCACTAGTCCTTCCCATGAAATCTTCACTAGTCCTTCCCACAAAACTATGTCAGACATATATCTGGATTAATGAAATTTTCATTTCTTAAATATCACAATCATTCATAATTCTAATGAAGAAATGTTGCTTTTGAAAACTACAAGGTTACATGAAGATATTCACTTAAGTTCACAAGTAAAGACAATTAACTGTAAAAAAGATGACATGGTCAACATTTTTGACAGCCTCATCATCTGAAAAAAACCCACAGAAACAAACAAGAGAAATTGACAATGACCACATTCACACTGTATCATAACTCCTTCGACAGATGACTTATGGTAGTACTGGTGACAATGTATCGTAACTCCTTCGACAGATGATTTATGGTAGTACTGGTGACTGTGTATCGTAACTCCTTCGACAGATGATTTAGGGTAGTACTGGTGACTGTGTATCGTAACTTCTTCGACAGATGATTTATGGTAGTACCCACTGTGCTACAGTGAAAATGGGGTGAGAAGATCTCTCATTATAGCACCATTGGGCATTTTGCTGTTTTTTGCAACAGATATGACTCTTTGAACAAAGTAAGTTTCTCCATGATGCTAATTCCTTAAAGATGTCTTGGCTGACAATAACAGGGATTTTGATGACCATAGTACTCTGGGGCTGACAGTCTGAGTTTCCTACTTACCCTATTTTACATATTCTGACATATATTATTGCCCATAACAAAGTTGGCATTTACTGAAAACATGCAATGTTAGTATATGGTAGCCATTTGCTACTGGGCCTTGCTAACTTAAATGAGCTTCCATTGAGCCTTTACCTGCATAAAATTAATAAGAGGTTGATAGATCTTCTCAGTGAGTATCATATTCATTGTCTTTAATTCACTGACAGATTCATCAGACAGAGAGCAACAGAAAGTAAGTTCCAAAAAAATTAATAAACCGGCTTAGCAACTTGCTTTTCAAATGTTTTGATAGTATACGTATAATAGATATTGTTCTAAAGTTCTGTAGATCCTCCTTTCCTCTTTTTTCAATGATAGCTGTAACTTTTGCACATTTCAAGGTATCTGGAAAGTTACCACTCTTTCTACAATGAGGATTTAGTAATACTCAACTTGCTGTCAAAACCTCACTAACACCATCTATTGACAAATATGTATCATCACAAACCTTAACTCTTATAAATGACAGAAGGGCATCAAGCTCAACTGGGACATTAGTCTGGTTCTGAATACAATTACTAGAGATGCTTGTGACGCAATTATTGAACATTTCAGCAATATCTTGTAGAAATGTTACTATGTCACCATTTTGCTTAAGTCTAGAGGGGAAACAACTGTTCTTGGATGGGTTCATCTCTTCCACTCTTACTTTCATCAACACCCCAGTTACAGATTTTTCTTTGGACTTGGCAATCTGCTACTTGACTTTTTTATTCTTGAAATTTCTATAACTGTTCATCTCTTTCTTCTTGTAAAATTTATCCCTTTGATGCATAGCCTCATTGATCTCAGGGGTAATCCACTCATTTTTATGTTGATCTCAGGGGTAATCACTTGTTTATATGTTGATATCAGGGGTAATCCAGTTGTTTTTAAGTTGATCTCAGGGGTAATCCACTTGTTTTATGTTGATCTCAGGGGTAATCCACTTGTTTTTATGTTGATCTCAGGGGTAATCCACTGGGGTTGAAGTTGATGTGTAAGTTTGAACTGGTTGTCTAAGACCATTTAGTAATTGATATTATTTGTCTAAGGCAACAGTTGTCATCAACTATATTGCTAAATGAGCTAGTGGTTGATATCATTTGTCTAAGGCAACAGTTGTCATCAACTATATTGCTAAATGAGCTAGTGGTTGATATCATTTGTCTAAGGCAACAGTTTTATCAACTATATTGCTAAATGAGCTAGTGGTTAATATCATTTGTCTAAGGCAACAGTTGTCATCAACTATATTGTTAAATGAGCTAGTGGTTGATATCATTTGTCTAAGGCAACAGTTGTTATCAACTATATTGCTAACTGAGCTAGAGGCTGATATCATTTGTCTAAGGCAACAGTTGTCATCAACTATATTGCTAAATGAGCTAGTGGTTGATATCATTTGTCTAAGGCAACAGTTGTTAACAACTATATTGCTAACAGAGCTAGAGGTTGATATCATTTGTCTAAGGCAACATTTGTTATCAACTATATTGCTAAATGAGCTAGAGGTTGATATCATTTGTCTAAGGCAATAGTTGTCATCAACTATATTGCTAACAGAGCTAGTGGTTGATATCATTTGTCTAAGGCAACAGTTGTCATCAACTATATTGCTAACAGAACTAGTGGTTGATATCATTTGTCTAAGGCAACAGTTGTCATCAACTATATTGCTAACAGAGCTAGTGTTTGATATCATTTGTCTAAGGCAACAGTTGTCATCAACTATATTGCTAACAGAGCTAGTGGTTGATATCATTTGTCTAAGGCAACTGTTGTCATCAACTATATTGCTAACTGAGCTAGTGGTTGATATCATTTGTCAAAGGCAACAGTTGTCATCAACTATATTGCTAACTGAGCTAGTGGATGGGTTTGCAAATCAAGACCCTTTCCTCATTAAACTGTTACAAGTCCCTGTATTGGGTTTCAATGTGGTGGCCATTTTTAGAAAAGTGGGGAGCATATTTAGTTATACAGGCCTGGAAGTGGAACCTGTTTGATGCTCCAACTACCTTGACAACTGGATCAACATCTACAAAGCCCTACCATATGCTTACAAATACAAATACAATGCTGGTGAAGATGTTGGTAAAGGCACTCCCTTCCATCAATGAACTGATTTCCCTGTTAATACCTTCAAGCAGTTTTAGAAAACACAATGCATTATTGCCATTCATAAAAAAGATAAAGTACCAGGATTATGATGCACATATAAACCAGTCCAGGATATTGATGCACATATAAACCAGCCCAGGATTATGATGTACATATAAACCAGTCCAGGATTATGATGCACATATAAACCAGTCCAGGATTATGATGCACATATAAACCAGTCCAGGATTATGATGCACATAAAAACCAGTCCAGTGGAAATAATAATAAGACTGAGACAAAATGTTGATCTGCAAACATTAAAAACTTTATTAGTTAAGCAAGAGTGCCTTGGAGGGACTGATAATGACTGGCTGAAAAGAATTTCCTGGAAGTCACAATAAGACCATTTCTTCCTTTTAATTGCTGAGTGTTAAAACCATCTTTGATATTTTTCAGTGATGACAAGATTTTCAAATTAGTTGCTGTGGACATATTGGATGTGAACTTGGTGCCATTTTCATTTAGGACCAACAAGGCATTGTAAGAAGTTGTCTGGTGGTAGCCAATACTGAGATGATTTTCTGTTTTGGAGGAGCAATGATAAAAAGATTTCAAGATGGATGCCATGATCATCATATTCAATAAAAAAATTGGCACCATTTTTATTTAGTACCAACAAGATATCATTAGAAGTCTTTTTGTATGACCATCAGTCAATGAGAAATAGTGAAAACAAGATTTTCAAGATGGCCATGGTGGCATCATATTAGAAGTCAGATTGGTGCCATTGTATTTACAATTAATAGACATCATAATAAGTTTTTCAGTGAAAACCCCATGCTGATATGACCATTCATTCAAGTGAAATAGTGATAAGATTTTGAATGTCTGAATGTCACCATTAGGAACAACTAAATATCTTAAGAGGCTATTTAGTAAAAACCCCATGCTAATCCAACCATCCATTCAGGCTGAGTAGTGATAATATTTTGAAGACAGCCACTGTTGTGGACATTACATCCACACCATTGTTATTTAGGACCAACTAGACATCATAAGAAGTCTGGTGAAAACCTCAAGGCAATATTACTTTTCCTTCAGATGGAGTAGCAATAACAAGATTTTCAAGATGGACATTATGGAGGCCATACTGGACATCAAATTGGATCCATTTTCATTTAGAACCAACTGGACATTGTAAAAATTAAGTCTTTAAGTCAAAATTCATGTTGCTATGACCATCCTATCCACTCAGCTATAGCAAGATTTTCAAGATGGCTGATGATGCCACCATATTTAATATCAGAATGGCACCATTTTCATTCAGGATTAGCTCAAAATAATAAGAAGTCTTCTGGTGAAAACAACCAGTCAATATGACTTTCTGTTCTATAAGAGTAGCAATAATAAAAACAATTTCAAAACTGTCACTGTGGCAACCATACTGAAAAATAGATTGGCACCATTTTCATTTAGCACATCTATATATCAAAAAAGTCTTTCAGTGAAAACCATGTGTTGATATGTCCATCTATTCAGCACAAGTAGCAATAGCAATATTTTCACGATGGCCACTGTGGCAGCCATACTGGATATCCGAGTCGCACTAATTTCCTTTTCCTTCAGGACCAAGTATGGGATGAAATGTGTATGAAATGTGTATGAAATGTGTCATGGCAATCCTCCAAGTAGACAAGGAGAAGTACCAACATGGGATGAAATGTGTATGAAAAGTTTCATGGCAATCCTCCAAGTAGACAAGGAGAAATACCAACATGGGATGAAATGTGTATGAAAAGTTTCATGGCAATCCTCCAAGTAGACAAGGAGAAGTACCAACATGGGATGAAATGTGTATGAAAAGTTTCATGGCAATCCTCCAAGTAGACAAGGAGAAATACCAACATGGGATGAAATGTGTATGAAAAGTTTCATGGCAATCCTCCAAGTAGACAAGGAGAAGTACCAACATGGGATGAAATGTGTATGAAAAGTTTCATGGCAATCCTCCAAGTAGACAAGGAGAAATACCAACATGGGATGAAATGTGTATGAAAAGTTTCATGGCAATCCTCCAAGTAGACAAGGAGAAGTACCAACATGGGATGAAATGTGTATGAAAAGTTTCATGGCAATCCTCCAAGTAGACAAGGAGAAGTACCAAGTATGGGATGAAATGTGTATGAAAAGTTTCATGGCAATCCTCCAAGTAGACAAGGAGAAGTACCAACATGAAACTTGTGCTACCGACCGACAAATGATGGACAGCAGACTCTTCTGATCAATGACAAGTAGAAACAGAAATCAGGACCATACCAGCTGACTTTCAGCTGACTATACATGCTACCATATCAGGTCACTAGCAGACGATATTCGGCCCATTTTACCTGGACAATGGGCAACCTGGCAGTTTCTCCTATATGCGATCACCAAAATTTACTATTTTTAACAAGGCACACTGAAGGAAAATCAACTTATAAAACACATATATAGATACTTACAAACAGCTTGATTTGCGTTCTGTTTATATATGTAATTTTCGTAAAAGTATCTTGAGATTCAATGAATTTATTTCAACTTCCAAACACCATATAAAGTCAACGGTAAATCTGCCCACTGACCACAAATATGGCAGCTGATGACATCATTGGGAACTATCTATTGATGGATGTGGTCAGTTGAAG
>JAECUM010094228.1:0-25191 GCA_016617855.1 Megalonaias nervosa | reverse complement strand
CTCTCTCTCTCTCTCTCTCTCTCTCTCTCTCTCTCTCTCTCTCTCTCTCTCTCTCTCTCTCTCTCTCTCTCTCTCTTTGCGCAGTACACTGACTTGGTAAGGCCCTTATCCAGTATTTCCACACGTAGAATTTCAAAGGAACAACTGACAGAAAATCAGCTTCCCGTTATATGTTGGGAGTTTTTGTTTTCTTTTTTTTAAACCATCCCACACAGAAGAATAAAAAAATATCAGGCAATTACTTCCGGTTTGCAATGATAATCGTGGTAGTATCGTGATATAAACAGTCATTTGGTGGAATCACACAGGAAAATAAAGTCGGAAAGTAGTCGAATCACACATTAAATAATACTCATATGGCACTCAACAGAGGATTCTAATATCAAACTTCTAATCATAGTACATTTTAGAATTTCTTTAAGAAAAGAACAATTGTGACTTATTCTGTGAAGATTTCATCTGAACAGTTTTTCTAATATATTAAGGCAGTCTGCAGACACAGGGATGAGGAACATCTCCAATGCATCGTCCTGCATATAATAAGAGGCGGCTGCGTGAAGGCAACCCATTTACAGCGGGGTGTGCCCCATATAGTTGGGATAAGGAATACTGGCACTAGATTAGAGAATAGGCCGATGGATGTCACGCCAATGAAACACACTTCTTTGACCTCAAGTTCAGCTAGACGGGTGGTTGAAATAACACGGTCTGATCAATGGGAATATCACATCAAGCTTCGGGGGCTATGTTTAGTTCAATGACCTCGATCCTTTTCAGTTGCAGTGAGATAACGAACTGTTTTTCCTGGAACCTTACAAAGGATGTAGCCTCAGATGGTGGTGGTTAAAAAATCTACATGAATTCAGAAACGATCGGACGATCTTATGAAACTCTTTAACAAGTTTGAAAGTCTAGAGAGTATGGATCATAGAGAAAGAAAAAAAACACCCTCCCCGATACCACGCCAAGGTAAACTCTTAGAAGTTCCATACTTCCGCCAGTTTCATAAATGTCTGACACGATATTACAAGAATATTACAATGAAATTGCCGAGGTTTAAAGGAAAAATATTTTTGGTAATTTGTCTTCAGTCAAAGCTGTCTGCCGTCAGGAAACATTTATTAACCAAAATGATAGAGATCACGTAAATATTGCGCAACCAGCAACAACGTTTCAATGTCAGGGACACATGGGAAAAAGATTCATGACAAATACAGATTGGGAAACAGATCGGAATATCTTGTTCCAGCTAGGCAGGTCATTATTAGGATGTAAACTTGGCTATAATTTGATTGTGCACGGATCAGTTTGTAACTCTTGACTGAAGATGTTAGATCTGATACACCGTCAGGGAATTATACCTTGAGTATACTTATAACTTCCCTTTATAGCGGGACACAGTCTTAACGAGAAACAGATTTTAAATGTTTTTATTGCATTATATCTGAACTCAATGAGAATTTTTGCGATCATTTCCCACCAGAAAATGTTTTGACTACTGGAAGAAGAGCTGTTTTTGCAACTCATACATACATACATACATACATACATACATACATACATAAATACATACATACAATTTAAGACTTTGCATATTCAATGCCTAATCAAAACAAAGCCTTTTTCAAGTAAGAAAATGAAAAATTATTGACCAGTATTTTTAATGAACGACATTGAAAGTAGATTACGGAAAATAATAAACTATTTGATGCACACCTTGATTTCAGGAAAGGGGCAGAAACCACTGACGACATGTGTTATTTACATTCTTTAATTAATAAATAATTAACGTAAAATGTTCACACAGTTTTTGTTGATTTCGAAAAGGGGTTTGGTCGTGTTTGCAGATATGGTTGCAACTGAAGGTTTTTAGACAAGGTTTACGAGGCAAAATATGTGTTCTTCTCTTCATGTACAGTGTAGTTAAACTATAAATTTCAAATTATGGGACTCCTGGTATCCTTTTGGATTTGGTTTGATACAAAAGTGAAAAGTTTTGTCACCGATACTGTTTTATTTATCAAAGATTTATACCTATTATTAGAGTCTACCAGAGATATTTGTATAGTCCTACTCGAATTACCTTCATTTTCGCTAATATTTTATTTCGATTTTTTTTCTGTAGATATTGTGAGTTTAGATTATAATGAATGTTTAACACTTTATGCATTTCTTGCTCCAGTTGTGATTTGTACGGCAGAGATGTCGTGTTTTCTCCACGCTGACGCCGTTGAACGTTTACCGCGAAAGTTTTTAAAATATTAAGTGTAAAAATATCTACTTCTGACGATGAACATGGAAGAATTAAAGCATAACGTTATGTAGGGTACCTAAGTATTTAGTTACAATTAAAGATGAGGACAACATTATTTTGAAAATGCATCCAACAATTTATGTCTGGAATATAAATCAAATGATAGCATTGACTAAGTTACTCTCCACAAGATATTTTACACATATTTGGGTTTGCTGAATTTTGTTTTTCTTTTCTCCTTATATTGTAAACTGATTCACCAAAGAGTAATGTTGTTTTTTAGTTGCTTTTTAGTTTGTTTGTTTTATTTTTTGTTTTTATGTTTCCTTTTTATTTTTTGTTTCCATTTTTTTCGGGGGGGGGGGGTACTCAGACTGTAACAATAAATTACGAAAGTCGCTGTAACAATAAATTACTCAAGTCGCTGCATAAACATTTTAAAACTAACATTGGTATCTATCATTGTTTCAAGCTCTTGTATCATCACAAAAATAGATCAGCTCCGACATAACTCCCAGTGTCTTCTCAAAATTTGACAACTGAAACAGAGATATATGAAAGCAATATAATCGACAGAGTCGAAAAAAATATTGTATGTTCTACGACAATTACAATACTGAAGATGCATACCATTTTCTTTAATATGTCAAGTATAATCTAATTTATCTGTGGTTTTGAATTTGTTTGGAGATTAAACAATGCAAAATATTTGAAATTTCAAAACGATATATACTCCAACATATCACCAGAGATCATCCTTACACTAAGTGTAAGTGGACCTAAAATAGTAATAATGTATCACCAGTCTACATTCATTTATAAAGCAATATTTTCTTACTTCTCCATGATCAATTGAATTAACACATACGAAGACATAAATTATGGTACTTAGAAACTGCAAGTCTTATCTGAATAAAAAATTACTTTTAGATGATACGAATAATACTTCAGTTAACGATTGGCTCGTGTATATTCCTTACCAGTGTTGTCAACGATTGTTGGCGCTGAAACTTTTAAAACACACCGAAAATGTCAATTCTCACATAAACAAATCAGCACAAAAATGGGCACTTAATTTGTCAAGTACTGAGTCTTACACAAAAATTGGTATTTCTGATGATATTTAATCTGATAAACGTCTCCATAGATTCGTAAGGGTAAACATTGGTCAAAGCCCATTTTATCCTGCACTCTAGACAAAGAGGTACAGTAAAAGAACGAGTAGCTACTAAGCAGGCATAGAGGTTCTTTAATAACTTGGTTTTGTATGTATTGACGCAAAATATTGAATCCATATCGGAGGAAACAGACGTTTTAAAACTTTATTACGCGTCCAAGATCTGAGTTGCTTCAAACCAAGGAAGTATTGTTACAAGCCAGGGGTCTTTGCTTGACCGAGCGGTGTCAAACCCTGGGGCGATTCCCGCTAGAAGTCATAAGTTTACCCCAAATTTCCAAAGACTTCTATACAACTTCAGTTGTAAGTTAAAAAGCCCGACGTGTCCATTCTATACATAAATTTTACTCTAATCAATGTAAAACCACAGATTTCCCAACTTGCCAAATATCTATCAACCGCACGTTTGCATAGTTTCCCTTCATCAACTTTCCGTACCGTCAGCAGTTCACGCCGTAGAAACTCTACAAATGTCCCCTACCACAGGGAACTGTTTTAACTACGCCACCTTAGGCCAGTCAATCCATGGTTCCAAGGCACATTACGCCAATACAACTACATCACATTTGCCACCATGGCGACATAAACGGTATCTGCAGAGTCCCTTCTCGTTTTATTCCATTGTGTAATTTACCGGTTTCCTACCGTAAATACTGCCACTGCAGTCACAACACCAAGGTACACTACTAGATTTTATTAAGGACTACATTATGAGAGAGACAGTCATGCGGTTTGGGTCTAATTCGCTACTCACTGACCATGGCATCATGGAAACTCACTAACACTTTCTCTCCGTGACGTTTGCTCCTAATAGTTGGCTAATTATTTCGGGCTACGGAATATTTCCATTGCACGGAATTCCAATAATCAAACAAGTAAGATCACACAAATCTAAGAATTCCTTAAACGGGGCGCTATAACCAAATGCGCACCTCCAAAATTTATTACAGTATGTTTAATGCAACTGTTCATAAAAGATTATTATGTAGGATTCATTGAAACTATTTACACAAATAATTATTAAATAGTACCATACATTCATGCATATCATGCTTGCGTGATAAGCATTCCTGCAAATGGGATTCCTATTCAAAGACAGAATTTTAAGTAACAACCTCATTTTAGTAATCGAAATAATTCTTACATGCAAATAACGCGCGACTTGGATTGAATAAGACATTGCAGACTCGGATAATTTATATACGTTGGGTTGAACCGTCTTAGAAAGACTGAGCATGAACACGAAATACACTGAAAATGAATCAAGATAAAACTTACATCAAAATATAATAGCATTTTAGACATGTGCAATACGTCAATATTACTTCACATCATCTCAACTGAATACCAGATATCTCAGGAAATTGTTCGTGCAAGGAAATGGTATGTTCCTATATACCCCTCAATAATGTTAGTAACTGTGATGGTTCTAATATTCAGGGATTACAAATAAATGTATTTAAAAATGCATGTACATCTCATGCTGAGCAATAGCGTACACACAAGGGGGCGGTTGCCCCGGGCGCCAGAGGTCTTGGGGCGCCAAAACCACCCGCGCCAGAGGTCTTGGGACACCAAAGCCCCTGTAAGTCATTATCGTAGTCCAGGACGCCATTTATCCTTAGTACGCCAATAATGCTCAGAGAGAGGGTGATTGGATTTTTAACGTAGCTTTAACAATTTTTCAGTCATATCGCTACGACGTCTGCAGTGTGGCAGTTTATAGTAATGTGTAGCAATTGGGCATCACGCTGCAGACATATAGCGTTATGTCCCACCCAGTTACATTATCCTGACACCAGGCCGAGCAGTCCTAACACTAACCTCTTAATGCTGAGCGAGGCAGCTGCTAATACCATTTTTACTAGTCTTTGGTATGACTCGGCCGGGGTTCTAACCCGAGACCTCACGTATCCGAGGCGGACGCTCTAATCACCTAGGCCACCGAGCGGCTGAGTGATTGATTGATATTTTTTTTATTTCTCCATTTTCTGAAGATTTTAAGACAAATTAAAGAAATGCATTGTAATACAGAGAAACACAAAAATAGTGGATTCGTTACTTACGAAGTCCTCCGAATAACTTCTAATAGCAAACTAATAAATAGATTAATATTATTACTAAACTAAATATATTACAATATGTTTACATAAATAAATTAATATCATTACTAAACTAGATAGATTACAATATGTTTCTGCTGAAAACTCCTTTCCTTTGAGTTTTTATGATATCTTAATTTCATTTTTGACTGAGTAGAGTGCAGATTCGCTCTTGCGACCTCACAAGCCTTTGACAACTTATACTTAAATTTGGAAACATAATTAAGAAGATTGAGTTCAGTATCTTCATTAGAAAGAAGTTTCTCTTTCAGCAACTTCAATGGTTCACGCACGGTATGTCCGAAAACTAGTTCAAAGGGACTGAATCCTAAAGATTCTTGAACTGACTCCCTAACAGCAAACAACAGTAAATGAATGCCTTCATCCCAATCTTTACCCGTATCAAAGCAATATGATTGAATCATATTCTTCAGAGTCTGATGAAATCTTTCTAAAGCCCCTTGGCGCTCAGGGTGATAGGCAGAATATTTGAATTGTTGAATGTCCAATTCATACATAACTTGCTGGAAAATTCCAGATATAAAATTGACCCTTGATCCGATTGGACAGATTTGGGAAGGCCAAATTGAGTAAGAAAAAAACTTTATCACATTTTTTCTATAGTTTTGGTTTTAATATTCCTCAAAAGAATTGCCTCTGGGAACCTTGTTGACGGACACATTATGATCAACAAATATTGGTTACCTGACTTGGTCTTAGGTAAGGGACCAACACAATCTACCATCATTCTACTAAATGGTTCGTCAAATGCAGGAATAGGTTGCAGATGAGCCTTAGGTATCTTCTGATTGGGTTATCCTACAATTTGACATGTATGACAAGATCTACAGTAATTACAAACATCACTTTTGATTTTTGGCCAATAAAAGTGAGTCAAGATCTTGTGATAAGTCTTATTAATCCCTAAATGACCAGCCAGAGGAGTTTCATGGGCCAGACTAAGTATTTCCTGTCTGTAAGAGTTTGGAACTACAATTTGACAGTTCACTGACCACTCGTCACCAGCAGGTACCTCGGGAGGTCTCCATTTTCTCATAAGAATTCCATTTTTAATGAAAGAACAGACAGGTACTTCAGTGGCTTCAGTTTCACTGATGGCCCTTTGACACAAACAGGAGATCTCAGGATCTTTTCCTGTTCGACGACAAGTGATTGTCGTTTGTCACCCTGATTAGATAAAAGAGAATAAGTAGTTAAAAGAGGATCACTGTGATCAATACCATTTGATTGATGCAAACAAGGAGTGAAAAGCCTGAGAAATACATGTGTTAGCTAAAGGAATACTTTCCTTATCGAAATCATTCTCAAGAGCTTTCTTTGCCATAGCTCTAGTAACTGCACAAGCTGGGTATAAATCAGGGAATTCTTTTCCAATATGATCAACTTTTTGATCCAAACAAGGCTTGTAAGTTACAAGTGGATTAACCACTACCTTGTCTCCAGCTAGGTCGTTGCCTAGCAACAAATGAATACCCTCAACGGGTAAAGACACTATTCCGACTGTCACAGGTCCTGAAACTAAGTCTGATGACAAATTTACAGAATGGAGAGAACATTAACAAAGCCGCACTTTACTCCCTTAATAAGAACACTCTCATTAGAAGAAGACTTCTCAGAAAAAGGCAAAGTACCTGATAATAAAAGACTCTGAGAAGTTCCTGTGTCCCTTAAAATTTTAATAGGGATGGGATTGGCCAAATCACCCAAGAGTGATATAGAACCCTTCGACATGAATGGTTCATAATTCTCCATAATAAAATCAGACTGGGTTTTATTAGACCCAACAAATGTATTGCTTACAATACATGACCTTGACCTAGACATCTTAGAAATAATAGCATTTGGGATAGGTCTGTCTTGATTCTGATGCTTATATTTCAATTTGAAGTAATCAGAAATAACGTATCCTCTCTTCTTGCAATAGGTACACGTAGGAAGAGACAAGGATTTTGAATTAAGCTTATCAGAAGCCAGACTGAGTTTTAGAAGGGCTTGTATTAGGCTGAAATACCTTTTTACCAGTAGACTTCTGAGTGAAAGACTTACTTACAAAAGAAACTTTATGAGCTAAAGAATACTCGTCAGCAGCACGAGCAGCATTTTCGACCTTATGCTCATCAAGATAAGTCTTAATGTCACTAGGGACAAGTTTTTGAATTCTTCAAGTAACATGAGTTTATTGAGACTTTCGTAATCTTTGTTAACCTTTCTAGAAGAGCACCACCTATCAAATAACTGCTCTTTTTCTCTTGCAAATTCGACATAAGTTTGTCCAGCTTCTTTTCTATAGTTCCTGAATTTTTGCCGATAAGCCTCAGGGACTAACTTATAACCCTTTAAGATGCATTCCTTAACCAGATCATAGTCAGCACTTTGATGAACTGACATTGAATGGTAAATATCATTAACTTTACCAATTAGTACACATTGTAGTAATTGAGTCCAATGCTCCTTTGGCCATTTCAAATTTTCAGCAACTTTTTCAAAACGAGGAAAATATTTGTCTACATCTTTTTCTCTAAAACGGGGCACTAACCTGATATTCTTTGTAATATCAAAACTTGAATTTGTATGTGGAGTGGAAATGTGCCTTTCACTTGCCAGCTCTATTTCTTTTAACTTAATTTGAAATTCCCTCTCATCCTTCTCTCTTTGCATCTGTCTCTCTCTCCTCTTTCTCTGATTGTAATTGCATTTGTTCTTTCTGTAATTGCATTTGTCTTTCTTTCTATCTTTCATTCTAATTGCATTTGTTTATCTTTCTCTCTCTCTCTCTCTCTCTCTCTCTCTCTCTCTCTCTCTCTCTCTCTCTCTCTCAAATTGCAACTGCAATTGTTTCTCTCTCTTCTCTTTTTTCAATAGCATTTGTTTTTCTTCTTTTTGTAAATGCATTTGTTCTTTTTCTTTCTCCAATTGCAACTGCATTTGTTTTTCTTCTTTTTCTTTCTAAAGTTCCAGCTTCCTTAGCTCTAATTCCATCTTGCATATTAATTTTAATTCCTTTACTTTTATGTCAGAGTCTGATACAGACGTTCTGATCGAAACCAAAACACTTTAATCGAAAACATTCTTTTCTACCAAATACTGGATCAAAATGTTTTCTATTTCTTGCTTCGTTAAAAATGTTTTTGCCTCAGAAAGATCGTATTTTCTGGCAGGTTCAAGCAATTCATCTTTTCTCAAACAATCCAACTGCTCCTGAGTAGGACTAGAAAGAAACGTCTCCACTTTTGATGACATTGTGAAAAGGCCTGTTGATTTCACTAAACATTTCAAACACAATGTGAAATATATTTGGGATTAAAAAAATTCTGAAAACTAGGGGAATTTAAATTTCAAAAAACTATTTTCTGAAATATTTTAGCCAAAATTCATATATCCCAAGGACGAGAATCCCAATTTTATTTGTTACGTGTCTAGGCTCGTACAAAGTAACAAAGAATAGAATGTAGTCAACAAGCTTTGTAAATTTTAACAGAATAATTTATTTCCCTAGATATCAAGGTAAAAATATGAAAAAGGACTTACGGTTTGTGAATCTAATCCAAAAATTATTCCTAGAATTTAAAAATATACGTCCTATCACTTAAACGTTCTAATTAATTCAAAGTTCGAATCCCTATGAAGTTCCAAGATGGAAGGCGATGATGTTCTTCTATAACCTGTTCTGTGTTGTCGTGTCAACAGTTCCTTGTTGAATCACTAAAATAACATTCCGACTTTAGAATTTCGAATAATTTTAAGTAAATGTCTTTGTCCAAGAATTTTGATGAGCACTAGATGAAGTCTCCAAGGAAAATAAATTATTTTAAATAAAAAAAACTCAATTCAACTGGCAACAACAAGATAATACCTTTGAGCCCGAAGGTATGATTTACGACTGACTAAAAATAATATGAAACATCACTTTAACTCCAACTGAAACGCGAAAAGAACCACGTGATAGGGTAACGTGGTCGCTTAGTTCGAACGACGTAGTAATATCAGGGGCGGCTGTCACGTACGCCATGAACGAATTTGATTCTACTGGACGAATCTATAAGGTTGAATAAAAATTTTAAAAATTGTTTCCATAGAACTGACATGCAAGCCAAGTATGACCTTGATTACGACCAATGATTTTCACTTTAGGAAAGAAATTGAAAAAAAGTTGTTTACCAATTCTGAATCCAGGTCCGGAACTAGGTCAGCTAAAAATACAATGTAGCAAAACTTGTTATTTACCAGGTCAAAACAGAACTGAACTGAATTTTCCGGAAAAATGTCAAATCTAGTGAATAAATTTATCATTGCAATAACATGTAATGAAATAAAAATAAAATAAAAGAGAATTTAAAACTAACACACAAGTAATTAAATTACATATACGTAACAGAGTATTGGTTCTTCCATATCTGAATAACGAATGGAATCTATAGTGAATTGATATAAAGTAAAAAGCCAAAACAATCAGTTTAAATTTGTGTATTCCAACAGATTAGTGTGCTCCAGTTATTAATATACCTGTTAACACTCTATTTCTATCGAAAAGTTATCTTTTTCAAATTTACCAATTTTCATTTTTATCAGACATTTTGTTAAACTCGTACAATAAATATCAATGGATTCATGTCAGTTTGTAGTCGCATTGTCAATTTGTAGCGTTCCTATATGCATAGTTACATTTACTTGCAACTATTATTAATAAAATGTTTATGACTGTTGCCTTTCCTATAAAGGCAACAGTCATAAACATTTTATTAATAATAGTTGCAAGTAAATGTAACTATGCATATAGGAACGCTACAAATTGACAATGCGACTACAAACTGACATGAATCCATTGATATTTATTGTACGAGTTTAACAAAATGTCTGATAAAAATGAAAATTGGTAAATTTGAAAAAGATAACTTTTCGATAGAAATAGAGTGTTAACAGGTATATTATACGTCAAATGCAATCGGAATATATCGTGATATTAAAGATCAACATCATCATCTTCCAGCCATTGTCTACTTGACACTCCCAACATTTCATTCACAAGGCCGCACACAATTTACATTATTTGCTTTCATGGAAGAGAATTTTCATATGAAATATCTTTTAACGGGTTTCTGTGATTTAAAGTTTCATGGCCATAGTAGATACTCCATGAAAGAAAGATAGATCAACCCAGAATAGTCGCACATGACGGTGAGATTCTGACGCTTCTATTTGTGCCGTACGCGGAGATTATAAATATGGCTAGTTAGGAACATTCGTATTCAATATTGACAAGTCGATGACAATTTACTGGATATTTGGAAGTCAGACTTAAATTTAAGCCAATCATTCTTTAGCATTATTTCCGAGAGCTACTTTCTCTCAGATATGAATTAATACCACGAACAATTTAGAACAATGTATATCAAAGATTCACATAAAAAACGGACGTTTGAAACATCCTCGAACCCACTGAATTATTAGGTAATAAAAAAAAATGTTGCACATCCCTTTTTAATAAAGATATATTTCACATGTGGAAGGCTCATGGGGAAAACCTTTTATCTATTTCACACCTGACTGTTAACATAATTTACATGATGTCAAAACAAAATTGTGAACGTCATTGCTACTCCGATTAGAGGGTCTTGTGGAGATTCTTCGATTCTTCAGCTTACAATGAATTATTTAGTGCAAACCAAATTATCTGCGGTCTTTCTGAATATTACAAAACTTTCCACCTATACATTGCCCATTTAATATCTGTAGTATATCACTTCGGCGCCATTTTATTTAAACATCAAATTTTGAGTCAGGAATGTAAGAAAAATAATTAAATATCTGTATTGGTGTGAGATATGAAGCTCACGCCTTCTGACTCATTATTCGAAGACATTAACTGGTTATAGCCTCGTTCCTGCATATTCGTTAGGACCCGTCGACTGGTATTTCCTTGTCACACAGAAATGCATGTGAATTTTTCTCATTTTCTCAATACAACGGAGAAAATACATGAGGACAGCAACAATAGTGTGTGGCGCCTTGGAAATCATTTGCATAGTGTTATATTAGCGTTCTTCACGAATGAAACGGAAATGTTTCTGCCTTGTGTGGAATATAAATTTCTATCATAAATACTGAGTATGAATTTGGGGCCATAAATTAATTTAAGCGAATATTTAGTTGTCTTTGATTTCTCGAAACATTTCATGTTCTGACTTGTACATGCTCTGATTCACTGCTGAAGTGTTCATACCGAGTAAACCACGCAAGAAACTAGAAATAAAAAGCTGGAAACGGAGGTCCTTAAAATTGACCACTGCGCAGGTGCTTCGATTGGGGTTGTATGCAATGGATTTTTTTAACTGATTTCTCAAGAGACAGGCATCTCTGGCATGTGGAGGCTAAATGAATGTTTATAACGTACTCCAGAGATAAAAAGGAAATTACCATTTAATGTAAGAAAACAAATCACCATGACAACAATTTGCAGTCTGACTAAGTTTGAATAAATGATCAAAATGCCAGATAAAACCAAAGACACAATTTCAAATTCCTGTGGTAATTGAAGGGGTTTGGTGTGTGTGTGTGTGTGTGTGTGTGTGTGTGTATACATATATATATATATATATATATATATATATATATATATATATATATATATATATATATATATAGTATGTACACTGTATCAATGAATGATATACCACGAGATGTATAAATTTTTCATTAAAAGGAAACGAGGCTTGCCGAGTTTCCTTTTAATGAAATATTTATACGAGTGGTATATCATTGATACAGCGTTCATACTGTACATATATTTTATTTATATCACATACAAATACATATATTTGCCCTTTGAACGGAGTTAAGATTTACTACAGGCAACTGTGTATTGACCAAGTGAATTAACTCACATTCCCGAGTGTGTCCGCTACAAAATGTAGTTCTATGCCTTTTGTGGCTATTCACAATCACCTTTGCATATTGATAAGTTGATTGTTTTCTTTTTCTAGTTTCTATTTTTCTTCATTGTTTTCTTTTTTAGTTTCTATTTTTCTTCACACTGATTAAATCAATATAATACACACTTATGATTTAAACATGAAAGATGGTTTTAATAATAAAACTAGAGCACTACAAACACTTGGTTAGCTATACAATTCATATGAACGCTAAGCCATACACCTTCCGGCTCATGGAAATTAATTTGGAATAGAAACTAAGCAAAATGACTAACCAACAAGAGGTAATTAAAATATTTTAATATATTTACAGTTGATCTAAATCATTATTCTGCTTTAGTAACAGTACCACCGACCATAAACTCTCTCTCTCTCTCTCTCTCTCTCTCTCTCTCTCTCTCTCTCTCTCATTCTTTGGTCGGTTTGACTTAACTTTTAGCATCATTCATAAGTCCAGAGATATCGTGGGATGACACAAACAAAAATCCTCCACGTTCGTCAATTCATAGATTTTAGCCCGTATCTTGCTACGATGGTAGAGAGAGAGAGAGAGAGAGAGAGAGAGAGGCCTTTGGACATTTTCATATTTAATTAATAATAATTAGACCATTATAGTATGTTTAAGAAACAACAACAAAAACAAAACGTATAATACATCACAGTATGTGTACCACGTAACCGAGGAATTTATTGTATAATGTCGACATGGTTGCAACTTTGTATCATTGATGAACACTGTAGATAAATCCCAAGGAAAGTGCACACGTATCGTTACGACGAACCATATTCTTGTAGGTTACTTGGTGTAATTTATATTTCAAGGTTTTAATTAAGCCCAAATTCCTTTTCTCTCTCACTCCACATTTCTGCATAGTTTGTCCGCTATGCATGAGAGGGAAGGGGGAGGGGAACAGAAATCAGAAAGGATTGCGATGAAAATGTGTACCATATCAGATTAATTTAGAAAACGAGGATTATTAATACTTTTTATCGTTATTTTCATACGTCACTAATGATTAATGTGTGGAAATTCATATTGATCTAGAATCAGCTGCAGACGGTCGTTAGAATGTTCATATATGCGTATTATTGCGCCATGGGCGGATCACAATTTGATATACCAATAGTATTGGTATATCAAATTGCTTTATACCAACACTTTAAATGCCATGTTGTTTTTAATGTATGTGATATATATATATATATATATATATATATATATATATATATATATATATATATATATATATATATATATAATTTATTGCGGTGGTTAGTGTAAATATCATTTCATAGATGTGCAGTTGTAGATTACAAGATGTACAGGGGCCCCCGAGTGGCCGAGTAGTCTAAAGCGCTCACCGTTACGGATCACTGCCATCTCGCCTCTGTCTGCGTGGGTTCGAGTCTCGGGTTCGGCCAATGTGGGTATGTGAGAAAGCTTGCCAGTAGCTTCTCGTGGGTCGGTGGTTCTTTCCGGGGTTTTCCCGGGTTCTTCCTCCACCATTAATACTGGCCGCCATGTATAGCCTATCTTGTGCTGAAAAATGGCTTTAAACCCTACAACAAGAACAACAGCAAAATGTACAATATGCAAGGTGAGGATTATAACGAAAGCTAATGGCATCTAATGTTCTTCTGCCGCGGTGATTCACATCAGAAGTAATCAGAAAATTTACAAAAGTTCAGTTATAAATTTAGTACCATAAATAATTGTGCCGAACTGCGTATCATATTTAAAATTAAAGTTCATTACTAAATACATCACGACATTTCTATAAAAATTTAATGCTAACATGTTGCCGTATTGTTTAATGCAAGGATCCATTTAAAGGGGGGACTCAATATCGTTCAGTATCAGTTTTTCTATTTTTTGGGGTGGGGACGAGGATAGAGGAGGAAAATGTGTAAACAAGTAGGGGTAGGGTATATGGGACGGGCTCAGAATGCAAAGCCACCAGAAGGCCCAGTACGTATAATTTTAACCATCATGCCATAAGGAAAACGTACTTTTGGATGCACCCTAATTGTTTTGCACTCATTTTGATTTTGTTTTCATCTTTTGTGGGTGGGAAGCGCCGGCACCGCCCCCTTACTCCGATTTTCCCCTGCGTTTCCTCCATTACTAGGACATCCCTCTCCCCACCCGACAAAAATAAGGTAATAATAATTTGTTGCTTCAGACTAATACTATGTTTCATTTATTTTTCAGTTTTTTTATCTTATTTATTTTTTTTTTTCATTTTCCTTCTTGGCATTCGTACTTTCTCTTGCACTGTCTCCGGTCCGTATCCACCCCAGCTTTTGTTCTTTTACCTTTCCTACGCGAGTACTTACAATAGACCCGTAGTCTGGTTTCTTGAACGTCCTACACTCCGCTATTCTCCGTTATGATTGTTCCTCATAACGAAGAGTAGTACGGGGTGGAGAGAAGTTAGAGTATCAGACTATTATACTCGTCGACTTGCTGCCATTTCTTGTGGTCGAACAAAACGAAAGTATTTCCCAAAATGGCTGCGAGACGAGAGCGACAAGAATGCAGTATTTGTATGGGTAGATTTAAGAGTCCCAAGCTTATACCATGCCATCATAGTTTCTGTTGCAAGTGTCTGGAAGATTATGTACGAGCTAACCTTCGGAACGGCCGATTTGATTGTCCTCTTTGTAGGAAAAGCACGGAGTTGCCGAAAGAAGGCGTGTCCGCTTTTCAAACAAACTTTTACATTGATGATAACTCGGAGGAGAAGTTTACATGTGATCTTTGTGGCCCGAAAAGCATTGCTTGTGGTAGATGCTTGGATTGTGAGGAGAACTTTTGTCAGTCTTGTTGTCATGCCCACGAGAAAATGAAAGCGACCAAGCATCACAAAATAAGTAATTTGGGAACTCTGGATCCTGAAATGAAAGGCAAGATTCAACAAAGAATATTCTGTGATGAGCATCCGGAGGAGGAGATCAAGCTGGTTTGCCAAACTTGTAACGTGCTTATTTGTGTACTGTGCAAAGCGGTTAATCACGAAAATCATGCCTCAAAAACCGTTGCTACCGCTGCAGATGAAATGAAAAAGAAGCTAGAGGTTACACTGGATAAATGCAAAGAAAGACTGAAACGTCTTAATGTGATTGCACAAAAGGGCCAAGAACTTAAGAGGGAGATAACTGATGCAAAAAAGAAGGCAATATCAGCTATTGAACAGCATCGTTTAAAAGTACTCGAGGCCTTTAACAAGGAAGTTTCAAAAATGAAGGACAGAGTGGAACATTTTTACCTTGGAGAAGAAAACGAACGGTTTTTGAACGATGTGGAAAAGGAAACTAAACTTTGTTCCTTTGGTAAGGAATATGTGACAAAGCTGATTAATCAAGGCACTCTCACAGAAATTATTAAAAATGGACCTGATCTTGAGAAAAAACTTTCCGAAGCTTCAGCGAGGGAGGATCCCAAGTACGAGACAAAACTAAAGAAACCGCTGTTTGCACCAGCAACTGTTAAACAGAGGGAACTTGCTTCCTTGGTAGGAACTATACAAGACCAAGACTTCGGACTCCGCTATAAGGTATGAGTAAGACATGATTTAGCAGCAAACAAAACACGTAATAGCTTTTTGTTTCACAAGCATCTGATAATACTGAGATAACTCTTCCTTATAAATACAATGTTAGGAATAATTTATATTACAATAATTCTTTACAAAAATTGAAGACATTTTCATATGTCACATTTTCTCTGAAAGGGAAAATTTGTCATATGTTGCAAGAATGTAGAATATTCTAAGATCACAACTGCATACGGTGACAATCTCAAGTGCTGTGGTCAGGGCCGTCGTAAGGGGCGGGCGCCATTTCGCGGAGTTTGAGGTAGTTTTTTCAGAGTTGGGGACGCCAGAGGCGACGCTAGCCCGTTGTGCCGTTTCATCCAGCGCAAACATGCAAAAGCCCTGTATGTGGTAACACAGTTATAGATGCATTAACATATATAGATTGATATATTATGTATGCTTCTGTATGTGAAAGGAAGAAGGCCATCAAGCTGATTTCTAACGAAAAGCTCGTTACTTTATACCTACTAGGATCGTAACTCGGTTTGGTAAACGTGTCTCCATACAAGTAATGTATACATAATTATAATATACATAATTATAATAAAAATATGCAAAAATATATGTCCAGAAAGAAATTGAACAAAATTTTCAATGTTTTAGTAAATATCTCGAAAACGTAATTTCGAAGAATATCACGTGTCATGGAATAAAACATCGTGTCTCTCTCACGCTATCGTGTCTTACGCGATCGTGTCTTCTCCACGAAGTTCGGTATAAAAAATATGTATTATTATTGTAGTAATGCGATATTAATTGCTAGATCATGTCGAGTTGTAAAAAAGTCAGAAATTCCGGATAAGTACGAAACGCGGAGTCATGATCCGGATTTTCTGATGCCGACAACAAGAGGTGATCAACGACGTGATAAAGAGAAACAAAGTGTAATGCATATCTTCACCCGCATCTTAGGACACAAACTGTAACCCAGGGATAAATAATGCAATATCGATCACGTAATTATATGATACGTCTTGTAGCAATGGTTACATATATAAAGTACTAACTGCTCATCCTAAGACAGGAATAAAAAAGTAAATAAAAAAAAAATGGGATGTGCGAGTTTAAAAGAAAATTTGAACATAAAAAAAAAAAAGAAAAAAAAAAGAAGGAATTTTGGGATGCTGCCGCGAGTTTCGAACTCGTGACATTTTGTTTGGCTGGGTCACATAGAAAGACAAATATAGGTGTTTATATATAAGATGGTCAAAAAGTATTTGAAAATATTGCGATTGAAATAAATGTACATCTACTGCAGACCATATCACACTGGATAACAAGGTAGTCCAGGTTCAATCATTTATGGATATATAATATTATACTTGAGCTGTGACTGTTTCTAGAAATCACTGTACTTGAGTTTTGGTTCTTTTCTGATAATTCTGTATATGATTTCTGAATGTTTATTAATAACTGTACGTTAGTTTATACTGTGTTAGGAAAACACCTACCTCGACTTTCCATCGTTTGAGGATTATTTTTTGCTCAAGTTAAAGACTTTTTTAGGATAACGATGTACTTCATGTTCGACTTTTCTGATAATACTGTACTCGATTTGAGATTACTTTCCAATAACACCAGTTATGATAGTTTCAGGATAACAAGGTATTTGAGTTTCAACAATTTCCATATAACATTGTAATTTAGTTTTGTCTCTTTCCACTGTCAACTCTGCTCAAATTTTGCTCATTTTGCATAATTTGTTCTAAAAGAGGGCATGCAGAAGTTCATAATGTAAACCCAATGTTATGAAAAAAGAAAAAAAAAAAAGAAAAAAAAGAAACAACAACAACAACAACAACAACAACAACAACACACACACACACACACACACACACACACACACACACACACACACAGAGGTCATGCTTAAACTCGGATCCAGTTATCAATAATGGCGTCTGTTTGGTCAATAATTTGATATCACCAATGAACATTCCGAATTTTTTGTCAAGTCAGAGTTGGAGCATGACAGTGTTTGTAGTCTTGACTAATACAACAGTTCTAGTTGAGTATGCACTCGGTTACAAGGTTGGCTGCCGCATAAAATTTTTGATAAGTTGTGTCACTCCATCATAAACTTTACGCAACATTTTTGAGTAATAAGTCGTACTCCAAGGTATGAAATCCCGCTCGAAATGTGGAAATGCAACATTTTGATTGGTCGGAAATTTACGCATAGATCACAACCATTCGATTATGTAATCTCTCACAGTACCCCTTCCCCAACCACAAGTCTCTGAACATGACTACTGCATAGTCACACTTTCAACAAACACTAATACAGACAATGCGAAATGCACTCAAATTGTTAAAGCTGCATTAAAAATCCAAAATCTCTCTCTCTCTCTCTCTCTCTCTCTCTCTCTCTCTCTCTCTCTCTCTCTCTCTCTGTCTCACACACACACACACACACACACACACAATTTGCCGATTTCTAACAAGTTTCGGCCATTATATATATTGTGAGTACCGGGCCTCGTACAAAGAGCATCATGGGAGACCAGTGTACCAGGCTCCATTGTCTTGTATCAGCAGAGTTGTCTCTCTTTAGTACAGTGTATGATTCTGTCCTGGTCTAAAGTTCCTTTTTCAGCGTGTGACGCACGTAAAGTAGGACAGAAGGTCTATTTATTTCACCGAACGTTATCATTATTGTCTATAGAAAAGATGTTGGTATTGTGATACCTATAAGAGATGAGAGTGCACAAAATAAGAAGGCTGTTCTTTTAAAATTAAAAAAAAATAACATTTAATGAAAAAGTAGGTAAACACCGGACCTAAAATCAGACCATCCTATCTCAAGGTATTTATGATAGCTTCCATCTCTACTGAAAACTGGTTTTAAGTGGGTAAAATTATATTAAGCATTTTATACGTAGACGAAAATTTTTTAATTGGAAGTTAAAGTTTTATGTAATTATCTCATTGTGCAAACTTGCGTAATTGCAGGGTGGTGATGATTAATATAGAATTATATAGACAATTGTAGAGGATATGGTAGGGTAACAACAGGCACAAATCGATTTCCAACTGTACGAAAATATACTATTATTAGTGCTTTAATGATGATCCATCATGTCAAACAGTAAGTCTATTCGTCCGTACGTCCAACATCTATTCATACTGTAAACTGAACTTCCTCTTTAAATTTATCTATCAAATAAAGGCAGTTGTCGATGAAGCAGAAATATACATGTAATTAAGCAGTATACCGGATGCCTTTCACACAGCGACGTAGGATGACAATATTTGGCTAGATGTATAAAGGTGATGAGTAGATCACAATGAACGTTGCATATGAGTGCCTCAGAGACAACTATTTTGATTTTATCTTGCATAATTCACAAACTGTGCTGTTCTATAGCAGATTAATGTGACATCTGATACAACGTTACAACCTTCGGAAAACTCTCATTAGGTATACTGACATACGTAGACTGGCTATGATACACAAATAAATGGTACGTTTTCCATTAGATGCGTATTCTTTTCCATAGTTTCCTGATAATTTGAACAATGGATTCAAATCCCTTATGTCCAAAGAGTTCTTGTTGAATAGAAAATGCATTTTTATATTATAATAAACACCTGGCTGAATAATTTATTCATATTTGATTTGGAAATTATTTGGATAACTTTGAGTTGATGTGAGCAATGTAAACCAGTTTTCAAAATGAAATCAGCATGCACGCTCTAAAGGTCGAAACGATTCCAAACACGTTGTTGCTATATTCAATATATTCAAAATATTATTACTCTGTTAGTAATATTTTCTACAGACATGCTTTCATTGTTTGTTATTTCGGTCTGCGTGATGAAATATGTTTGTGTTCCATTGCAACATATAATAGTTCTAAATATAACATTTCTCAATACTGATGTAACACTAATTGTACACTTTCTTTCTTTTCAGGGACCGGTAAGTGCCAACACTCACCTTGAACATATATCTCGACTTTAAGTAAGTAAATGTAGCCGATAATTTCAGGTGGTGTTCTACCTACATGGGAATAAAAAGGTGAAATTTTGGTGTACAATATGGCTAAAATTAGTCCCTTTTAAACAATAAAAATAATAGGAGAGATATAAATAAATAATATTTATACGTATAATTAGACACACCTGATCAGGAAGATACTTGTAGTATTTATGAAACCCTTATTTTATAATTATTGTGATTGATATCCAAGTCAAAAAATAATTGTGATTGATATCCAAGTCAAAAGATAATTTCCTCTTATGCACATCACTTGTCCTGGCATGATGACAACCTCTTTATTTTGACACCGTGATTAACCGTGATTAGCCATTTTGACACCGTGATTAGCCATTTTGACACCGTGATTAGCCATTTTGACACCGTGATTAGCCATCAACTACAGTGCGGTAAACTTAACACAATACTGCGTTAAGTTTAATATAACATATGACCGAACAAATCACTAATTAAAGTATAAAATCTATACTCATTTCAAACTATGAAATAAAAATTTGAAATCTATTTATTAATAAGTTTATTGCAGTTATTGGAATAGTAAAGATGATGTGAAGAAATGTTAATGAAATTATTTTATAATACATGGCATATTTGAGAAAGTGTTTAATAACTGTTATGTTGACAATGAGTGACAAATCTAGCAATACAAAGTTTGCTTCTGATTTTTTCAAATTGGTTTAAGAATAAAATACGAGATGACAAGCCGTGGTATATAATCTGTATATTTAGTGGCATCATTATGACGGCAACTTTATGAATTGTGGCCTGGGATTTAATGCTGCTGATTAAATAAGACAATGATTGCTTCAAGCTAAAACACACACACACACACACACACACACACACACACACACACACACACATATCCTGATTATTGCCCAAAATTGGTCTTATCGCCCCAAAAGGAAACTATTAAAAATGAAACATCTTTGTGCATAATTGAATAAATAAAGATATATGTACGCATTGGACTAGAGAGGTACGGTGTAGTTGATGGAGAGGATATATAAAAATGGAGTCGATCGATCGATCGAGAATGGCAATTGCTCTTCAAAACGACGATTCCAAATATTTTCTAACAAATTCCTGAATATTGGTGAGTTTAAAAATGACACATTTTAAGTTTTGAAGTGAATGAATTGTATCTGGAATCTGAATTTGACCAAATTCGCAGAATTATTAATGACGTCTGCTTCTTATTGTACAAAATATTTTGTATACCTTAAAAATTTTAATAAATAGAAAATAATGATGCAAGCACACTCCTCATCGTACTTCCTCCTCAAAATAATACAACCACCACAACCACCATTGCGTCTAAGAAGAAGTACCACCATTACGTCTAAGATGAAGCAAGAAAGAAGAAGAGAAAATAAATGAGGTATTCTTTCGGGCATCGGATTGGTAAAGACTAGGCAAGATACATTACAACATGCAAAGGCGTACCGAGATAGAACCGTATTCTTCTTAAAGAGAAGAGAAGTGTGATTTTGTTTCTGACTAGAATGAATATGCGAAATGAATGAAAATATATTTTTATTTCAATCTACTGCTTCGTTTTAAAGATGTGATTGATTAATTTAAAACTGTCGCGTCTATAGTTGGACTACAAGAGTCGCCAGAATGGACATAGCTGTGACGTCACTTAATCAAATCAGGTTATATCGCTGACAAAATAGAACGTAAAACTTTCGTGCGAGATATTTAACTTAATTTACGAGCCATTTTTTTTTCCGATTTTTCAATCATCGTTTCAAAAGGTCATCAAATATTCATTTCAAAAGTAATTTTGCTGAGACTTTATTTGCACCTTTCTTTGAATAGCAATTTTGTTAGACTTTAAGGTAATTTTCGTCACTGTTAGATTTATTGACTATTCTACCGAACACGTTTGTAAATAACTTTTCATCCAAGTTTTAATAATTTGACCCATTTTGTACCTAACTAATATAGAATGTGAACTACGCAGATTGAAGGGATATTTAAATAAATTAGAACCAACGATAATAGCATTATATAAATATATATATATATATATATATATATATATATATATATATATATATATATATATATATATATATATATATATATATATATATTTGTGTGTGTGTGTGTGTGTGTGTGTGTGTGTGTGTTAGAGAGTAGAGATTTGCAATTGATAACATACATAAAGTGTTATACAGTATTTAAATACAAAGTTGAATGATCATAATTGTAACCGTAGCTCCATCTGTACCAGCTGAGGTAGGTGATCGTTTTTGGTCTTTATATTTTATAGGGATATTTAGATGACAACAAAGTTATGGCATCTTGAATGCGACTCAGTTTGTTGTAGATTGTGGTGGTGGTAGTAGGATGGAGTGTAGTGGTGGAAAGATAGACGGAAAGTGCTGGAATATTTATGATGGCTCTCATCTCAATTGATCATGTCTAGTTAAAACTGGTTTAATGTGTAAAATAGTGCTAAACGTTTTATACGCAAAATAGACATGTTTTAATTCATAAAGTCTGGTATTATTACTCTGTGGCCGAATTGCATACTTTTAATGACACTATAATTTACAACGTGTAACGTGATAGTGTCAAAGAACTCGATCCATAACCGCGCTAAAGTTTGCTTCCAGCTGCACTGTAATGAATATATTATTGTTAATGTCCGTACGTCCCATGTCCCTCTGTAGGACCTTCAGATTTTCTCACTCGCACCAGAACTTTCTCTGAAACAACTGTTAGAAGGTCCGAGCAGCAGAGAGGGTGAACAGACCAATTTGCTGGAGACCTTATTTATAAAAAATAAGGGTTCCTACGAAGACTAAAAACAAGGTCAATGACGCTAAACCAAAGCCTCTAACCGAGCATATTTCCATACGATGGAAAACAGACCACAATAACGTTAAATCGTTTGAGTTAGCTCAGTTTTGTTATCAATCGCTGACGTATTTTTTTTCAAATTTTTATGCGATTTCATCTACGCGTTGGTCACTCAGTATTGGTCATTCACCCTCTCTGCTGCTATAAATTAACCAAAGATTTTATCCAGACCTATACGATATCTGGATCTTGGGTCATGTAGATTTATCGTTATAAATCCGAACGGAATAGCTTGTGCTTTTGAAAAGAAGTTTTTAAATTTAATCATATCCATGTCTCCTGAACACCAAGTATAATAAATATTCTGTAAAGTATAATTATCTACTCCATTAAACACAACCAAAATATTACAGTTATCTTCTGATTACTTTAGGTATTTGCGTATATCGTTGTGTAACATAAATCACGTCAGTATTTTTATGCCTACCTCGAGAAAATATTCTAGCTGGGTTTGATTGTCTGTCCAGCATCACATCATCATATACTACGAGATTATTGATGAATCCATCTAAGTCATCTACGGATGGGGCTTCATCAATGTCGGTGATAAAATCAACAATATCGTTGCCATCTTTATTCAATAATTTTGCATTTTGATTAAAATCTTTAAGTACTTCATAACATCTTTGATCATCTACAGATGGTGCCACTAAATATAATTTGTCCCACTTCATCCACCTCATTATCAGATTAAGTAATAATTGTGTTTTACCAGATCCAGATGGACCTATTATAATCATTCTGATAGAATTCGGAAGCGCTGGATAGTGTTTTACTGGTTCTTGTTTTCGTGTCGCTGAGAAATCTATTATATCCATATAATAAATAATATGAGTTTATATTGTGTTCGATGCAGAGTACACACATCTACTGCCGAATTAACAACGATAACAACAAAAATAAAAGACGTGCAATTACAGGTAAATGTGTAAAATGTGGCACACAAAAATATAAATTTATTTCATCGACGAAGAACGGTGGTGATATAGCCGCTTCGTTAGGGAAATTGCCAGGAGTTCCATGGGCTAAATACCCCGGTGAGAAACACCTTCCTGGATATAATTATTGTGGTCCTGGAACTCGACTTGATATCCGACTTGATGATCAAGATCAACCAAGACCAGGAGAGCATCCAGTAAATAAGATTGATCAAGCTTATCATGTTCATGACGTTGCGTATAAAAGTAAAGATTTGCAGCAACGGCATCTCGCAGATGTGAAATTGATTCATGCGTTAAATTCTATACCTAATAAATCTCTCAGAGAAAAACTCGCTAGTTTTCTAAAAAAAACTGCTATGAAAGGTAAAATAATGTTAGGGGCTGGTAATTAATTATATAACTATTATAATGGAATCCATTTATTATTCCCCGAGAGGATATTGGAGAGGCAAAGCAGCGATTACTAAACTTGCTGAAACAGCAAAAGTCTCACGTGATGTCGCTGCAGCGTGGTTAGCACGACAGGCAATATGGCAAATCTATCTACGTCCACCTAAAAAAATTCAAAACGCACATTTTGATGTCAGCGTCCCTAATGAAGTTCATCAAGCAGATATTTTATTTTTACCGCACGATACTATTAAAACACGTGGACGAAAATCACGCACATACAAATACGCATTAACTGTTGTTGACGTTGCAAGTAGATATAAAGAAGCGGAACCATTATCAACAAAGACAAGCATCTGAAGTTGCATCTGCGTTTGAACGAATTTATCAACGTGGTGGTCTACGATGGCCACAGCTATTACAGGTTAATCCTGGCAAAGAATTTCTTGGTGCAGTATTATCGTTGATGAAGCGACATAACGTTAAAATCAGACTAGGACATACTGAAATTCATCGTGATCAGGCAATCGTTGAACGATTTAATCGAACACTTGCTGAGCGGTTATTTGGATATCAATACGCAAAGGAAATATCTACTGACTTTAAGTCCAGTGAGAGATCTCGTGAATGGGTTGCAAGGTTACCAAGTGTGATAGCTGCGTTAAATAATGAAATTACTCGTTCAACTTCCATGAAACCTTCTAATGCGATTACAAAAAAAATATATACCCCGTAGCGATAACGGACAACGCCGTGAATCTTTCTCTCAACCAGTATTAGGTAATGTAACTGTAAGATATTTATATGAACCTGGTGAACTTGAAGGTGGTAAAAAAAGAGCAACTGATCCTGTCTGGAGCGTGACTACACATACAATTTCTAGCGTGGTTAGATCCACTGGTAG